>BJCM01183687.1:0-12522 GCA_018326385.1 Flaveria bidentis
CAGTCGTGTGATTGAGCCATGCGGTTGATCCATTCGCACGACTGAGTGTTCAGTCATGCGACTGAGCCAATCTCATGTTATAATCATACGACTGATCCAGTCTCATGGTTCAGTCGTGCGACTGAGTCATTCGCATGAAGTTGTTCATGCGTATGGTCTATTAGCATGGGCCATTCGCATAATAACTTCATATTACTAAGTTTGAATGTATTCATTATCATTACATTATTTATGTTAGTTCAATCAACCACAAACCTATATAATCAATTCGATAAGCGTTAAACAACTAATTAATGAAATATTAAACATTATAAACACAACCAAACATTTGCATTTCATTAAGTACCCAACTATTACATAAGTTTAAGAAAATAAAAACATATTACATTAAGATCAGAATCAAGGTACACATGTATCAACAATATTTCATTGAATAATTACATTACACATGTCTAAGAAATGAAAGACTTTTACATTAAGAATATAAACTAGGAACACGATGTATCAACAATATAGATCCACTATCGGTGGTCTTGTCAGAAGTGCCAATCATACCACTATAAGCTAACACGTTGTTTGATAAATCTGAACTAGATGAAATAAGACAACATTCTGTGAGTAAGTTTGAGATGGAAGCATTGCTATGTTGTATTCTCTTCGTTTCAGATCTAACTCGACGGATTTCAACTTGTTGATTATGTCTAAAAGTTTGTAATCTAGAAATCCCCTTTCTTGCCTCAACATCCTGACCTGCAAACTCCATTAAGGTGGTAAAGAATCCAATGGCTTTATGACTTTTTTGATAGCTTCATATCATACTTCTTCAATATGCTTGTAACAGGCATAAAACTATTGGTGAGATCAGTGAGTCTCTCATTCTTGTGTCCAACAAAAGAGTTAAATTCTTTTTCAGCTTAAGTGGTTTTATCCTTGACAATTCCTCATTACCATCATAGAATTCACACAACGCATCATACAAAGCCTTTTGCACTTTTATAGTCACCAAATATGTTGTAGATCTCTGTTGATAGACAAAGTCAAAGCATCAAATGCCTTCTGATCTCGATCAATCAACTTGAAGTCTCTCTCCAAATATTATATTGGATCTACAATTGGAATAATCACATGGTCTTCTATGGAAAAATAAAAAATGAGGTCCTTTCACAACTGATTCTCATTGAGTGTGACTAGTGTATAGGAATAAAGCTTTCAAACATCTTTTCCAGTCATCAAAGTTGACATTATTAGTGAAGGGGTTTGTTTGGTGCCACACTCTCACGATTAGTAAAGGTATGACTTGTCGTCATTAAAATTTGATGAAAACAAAAACCAATAGTTTCGCACAAAAGGCAATAGTTTCGCATAAGAAACATTAGTTTCGCATAAGAAACATTAGTTTCGCAAATAGAAAGTAATTTCGCAACTAGTTTCCGCAGGAGTTTTGTTGAATCAAGAAGAAGGCTGGTGCAACCAAAACCAATCCACTTAGACAAATTTTGGTGCTACTTACAAAGGCTTCCAAAGCAAAGTGTGGAGCTTCCGAAGGAAGTAGAGTTCTTCCAAAGACAAAGTGAAAGATCAATTTCCGAAGACAAACCCTACTTCTGAAGTCAAAGAACTTACTTCCGAAGAATCAAGTCTAAGAAGAAGAAATCAGTAGACTGCTTCTGAAGTATGAAGAAAGAAGAAGTCCTCAAGCCTCGGAAGAAGTAGAATCTTCCGAAGTATAAGTGGCTTCGGAAGTACTTGTTCTTCCGAAGCCATTTAACCTTCGGAAAACACTGCTATGAACCAGTGGACACAAGTATGGTCTCTGACACTCCGCTACAGACCTCTAATACTGCATGGCGCTTTCTCAAAGAGCCATGTAGTTGACCATACTTTTTTCCACTGTTCACCTTTTATGATATTACAAGTTACCAACTTTAGTTGGTGACAAAAGGTAAGTCAGGGACATGTCCTGACTACCATATCTCAGATAAACCTTTATCTGAGATACCTTAAACTATAGCTTTGTAGTATTTGCTTTAGTTATTGGATTCCAACTGGTATCAAAGTATATCCGGGTATAGGTAGTATTATATATAGTTTCTCATTGTAACTCATAACATATGCTTGTAAGAGTCTTGTAACATTTGAGTTGAGAAGCAATATATGCAAGTACCTTGAAAATTACTTCTTGTGTTTGTTTATTACTTATTATATTGTTATCAACTCTTAGAGACTCTGGCTTCATTTGAGTGTAGTTCAAGTGAGTTTGAGAGAAAAACAAAGTGTTTAGTGACATAAACTGATCCTGCAAATTGGTATCAGAGCTTTTTAGGCTTTTAATTGTGAGATCTTACCATCCAAATCAACTTGTTTTTAACTCCTCCCGACAACTCACTCAAAATGGCCCTTAACAAATCCGAAGTAGAGATGGGAACTATGAACAAAGCTCCTATCATTACTCCTGAAAAGTTCAGGTCTTGGAGCAGAAAAATGGAAGGCTTCATCAGATACCAAGACAGCAGAATGGGGTACTCCATTGTCAACGGCCCGTATAAACCCAAGGAGGCAGTACCTACTGGAAACGGTGCCATGATAGAAAAAGTTGTTGAAGATTATTTTGACAAAGACCGAAAGAAGATGGATATTGATAGCAATGCAATGACCATTCTTATGACTGCAATACCCAACTCCATCATGGTGGGGTTTGGGCATTGTAAGTCTACCAAAGAATTGTTTGATTCACATGCTTAGATGTATTCAAGCTCCAATGACTCCAAGAAGGACTCACTGAAGCAGCAGTTCGAGAACTTCACTTATATTGCTGGAGAGACCCTTAGCCAGCAGTATTTCAGGTACATGGATCTTATTTCTATTCTTTAGTCTATGAAGATCACTCTTGAACTTAGAGATCTCACAAGAAAGTTCATGAGTGCTCTTCTAAATGAGTGGACATTCTATTGTGTATCTATCAAGAGGATAGAGAACTTGAACACTCTTACTATGATTGAACTCTATGGCATCTTTGATGGATAACGTTTAGAGATGGAGAGTAAGAAGGGCCACCAAACAAGTAGACCTCTGAGTCTTCCTACTAGCAACGCTCTCATGGTTGCTGAAGGCGTAATACCCCCACAACCTCAGCACTACCTAACATACAACCAGCAACCATCCTGCTCTTCTGGACCATGCATCACTTTCCCTGAGACTCCAAGGTCTCAACAGGCTCAGCACAGTTCCTTTCAGGATAGTTGTGCCTTTGTCTCAGAAAGTGGACACTGGTGATTTTCAATACTGTTTTGATGATTTAGAGTGTTTTAGTCCAGATGATGTAGAGTATGTGGACATCGTCACAGATGGCTCTTTTAACCTACAGAGTGAAGAAGTTCTTTAAGAGAACTAGAAGGCATTTCCCTCAAAACCCAACTACCAGCAAGTTTGGGTTTGACAAAGCCAAGGCCAAATATTACAACTGTAACTAACTTGGTCACTTTGCAAGGGAATGCAAGACACCCAAGACAAATCGGGGAACCCCACAGGCTTCCACACATCCCTTTACATCAAAGCCCACTGGAAAGTCAACTGAAACAACTACAATGGATCAAGAAGTTGACTGGAGCTTTATGGTACAGGATGTGACTTCTGCTCAAGCTCTCATGGGCAGAATAGATGATAACCAGTTATATGAACATCTCTGTACTCCTGCCTGTATAGCTAAGGTTAAACTATATTAGTACTACAATATGGAAATTAGATCTGATATTGAGTATTTAAATATCTTGAGTCTGATTTTAAAAGGGCTGAATCTGACTACCAAAAGAAAATTGAAGAGTTAGAGAAAACTGTGTCCTTATTAAAACATGAACACACCAACTACAAGACTCAAATAAAGGATTTAATATTCAATTTGTCTGAGGCTCAAGCCCAGCTTATCACTATTGAGGCTCAAGCCACGAAGTATGCTATTTCTGAGTAGAACTTCCAAGCTATTATTGCATCATCCTCCCACTCCAAATTTTGTTATCAAAACAAAGGATGATTGGGTACCAATGAAACTGCTCCACCACACTCTTATGACTCTATTAGACAACCTAGATGTGGCACTAAAGAGCAAGAGGTCCCAACTACTGACCCATCTTCACATGAGTTGAAGAATGATGCAATAATAGTGGCCACCATAGGGAAGGAACAGGTAACTCTACCCACCTCTCCCAGTGAAGATCAAACCCTAACCACCAAAGCCAGAAGAAGAAGAGCTAAAGCTGCCAAAAGAACTGCTAAGAAAGTGGCTGAGTCTAAGCTGAAGATTGATCCAAAACAAAAGGGTATCTTTATCTTAACTGGATTCCAGGTGGTAGGTACTTCTGATTCAGGAAAGGAGTGTAGTACCAGCACTTCTTTCCTACCAATGGATCAGAAGTTGAAGGGAAAGGTTGCTGATGAAGAGAAAAAGCCCAAGAAACAACAATCCTCACATTCCCAAAAGACTAACATTGCATGCATAATGTGTGGTCTACAAAACCACATGGCTAAAGATTGTTACTACAATCCTGCTAGCACACATTATGCAAATAATGTTAAACAAGAAGGAGTTAGGGAAGGTCTCACATTTGGACTTTATCAAACGGTTCAAGTGATTAAAAAGGGAATGTTGGTTTCCAAAGCAAGGTTGCTTTCAAAAGAAAACTCATCTTCCGAATGGAAAATGGCTTCGGAATCAAAAGCTATTAAAGTTTGGAAGAACAAGAAAGTTCCCTTGAAACCATCCCAGAAGAAGACTACTTTGGAAGAAAAGGTGGTGAAGGCTTCTTTCGAAAAGAAAGAAGCTTCGGAAGAATGCCATGCTGCAAAAGCTTCAACAAGCTCATCCTCAATGATCAACCAAAGGATGGATTGGAAGATCAAGAAAGATGTTGCAGCCCAAACCTCTTCTTCAAAGACATCCATTGAACCCCATGCTTAACATTTGGTTCAATTATGTCACTATCATTGGAAGAACCCAAGACCAACAAGGCTTAGGTCTCCAATCAAAACTAACAATCTCATTTTATGTGCAGGGACATCCATATGAAAAGAACAACAATGTCTGGATTGTGGTCAGTGGATGCTCCAGGCACATGATAGGGAACAGATCTCTCCTGCAACAATTTCAACACTATGATGGAGGTCCTGTCCAATTTGGAGGTGAGACTGGAGGATATATTTCTGGAAGAGGGAGTATATCCAACAGGAAGTTAAAAGTTGACAAAGTTCACTTTGTCAAACAGCTTGAACTCAATCTGTTAAGTGTTTCTCAGTTTTGTGATCAAAAGCACCAAATGCTTTTCACAGAACATGAGTGCATTATCCTCAAACCAGGGATGACAATTCCTCTGGAATTGGTGCTTCTTATATTTTCCGGGAAAGGGGATATATGGGTGAAGTATCATGCTTTCTTTCCAAAGCTGATAGTGATGAGTCAACACTTTGGCATAAACGTATGTGTCATGTAAATTTTAATACAATGAATAAATTGGAAAAAATTAACTTGGTACATGGTTTGCCTAAAAAGGAATTTTTTTGCAAAGATAACTGTGTTGCATGCTGAAAGGGAAACAACACAGGGCATCTCACAAATCCAAAAGTGTTAACTCTATCACTACTCTATTACATTTATTGCATATGGATTTTTTTGGTCCCACAAGTATAATGAGCATTGGAAGGAAATCATACTGGCTTGTGATAGTTGATGATTTTACAAGATTTATATGGGTATTCTTTTTAAGAGCTAAAGATGAAACTGCTGAAACATTAAAATCTTTTATCCTTAAAATAGAAAATCAAATTGATCACAGAGTTAAAATAATTAGAAGTGATCAAGGGACTGAGTTTAAGAATTTGTTCTTGACTCATTCTGTAACTCAAAAGGGATTACCAGACAATATAGTGCTCCCAGAACTCCTCAACAAAACGGTGTTGCTGAGAGGAGTAACAAGACACTTATTGAGGCTGCTCGAACTATGTTAGCTTATTCAAAACTACCTCTAACATTCTGGGTAGAGGCAGCCAGCACTGCATACTATGTGCAGAATAGAGTTCTTGTAGTTAAGCCACATGGAAAAACCCCTTATGAGCTATGGAACAAGAGGCCACCATTCATTGGCTTTCTAAGGTCCTTTGGCAGCAGGTGTATCATACTTAACACAAAGGACAATTTAGCAAAATTTTCTGAAAAGTCAGATGCTGATATCTTTGTTGGATACTCTTCTAGTTCTCAAGCTTATAGAGTATACAACATCAAGAATCAACAATTTGAGGAGTCATCCAATATAGTTGTTAATGAGCACACTCCTTATGTTAAGGGGAATGGCCCTGATCATATCTTTGATTTAGAATTGTTTCCAAACTATTCTAAACCATCTTGTGAGAATGTTTCAGTTGGAATAGGCGCTCAAAATGATGTTGATGTTGCTATTGATGCTGATCAACTGTTTGAGCTACCCTGACCTCTTCCAAGTTCTCTAAGAACTACAACAAATCAGGCTTCTACTAATTACAGATCTGATAGTGTAACTATATCAAGGAATAGTGAAGCTTCAACCATTCAATCACCTGTTGAGCCTTAAAACTCATCAGATGATCCAACACAACACGGGGCAGAAGGAAGTAGCATTCTGAAGGAACATGCAACTGTTAATACTGCTTCACAGCCAACAATTGATGATGATTCTCATTCATTCAATCAGTCCTCATTGAATGACTTTGAAACAACAGCTGGACAATGTGTTCAAGTTCCTAACCAGAATATGTCCAATCTGGATCTTTCTCTGCAACTAGAAGTGATTCCTCGTCTTAGGATTCACAACACTCATCCAACTGAGAACATCATAGGGGATGTCTCTGAAGGTGTGAGAACAAGAGGGCAGACTCATCATGGGATTGTTTGCTTGTACTCATGCTTTTTATCCCAGATGGAACCCAAGAAGGTGGAAGATACCTTGAATTGATGCAAGAGGAGCTGCTTCAATTCAAAAGACAGAAGGTTTGGAACCTATGTCCGCTACCATCTGGTCAAGTACCTATAGCCACTAAATGGGTTTTCAGAAACAAGAGAGATGAAAGAGGCTTGATTATCAAGAACAAGGAAAGACTGGTGGTTCAAGGATACACCTAAGAGGAAGGAATCGATTATACTAATGTCTTTGCACCTGTTGCACGACTTGAGGCGGTTAGGATCTTCCTTGCTTATGCTACATCCAAGAATTTTACTGTCTACCAACTTGATGTCAAGTGTGCCTTTCTATATGGGGAAATAGATAGGGAAGTCTACGTGTGCCAACCTCTAGGATTTGAAGACCCACAACACCCCGACTATGTGTGCAAATTGGATAAAGCTCTATATGGGTTGCACCAAGCACCTAAGCTGTGGTATGAGACTCTGTCTCAGTTTCTTCTGAAGAATGGTTACACTAGAGGTACCATTGACAAGACTTTCTTCATTAGAAAGTCTGGAAAGGACATTTTGCTTGTTTAAGTCTATGTTGATGAAATCATATTTGGTTCTTCAAATGACCAAATGTGTAAGGACTTTGAAAGCATTATGAAGAAGAAGTTTGAGATGAGTTCCATAGGAAAATTGGACTTTTTACTTGGAATTCAAGTAAAGCAAAAGAAGGAAGGGTTCTTTATCAATCAATGCAAGTATGTCAATGAAATCTTAGAGAGATTTGAGATGAAGGATTGTAAGCCAACCAAGACACCCATACCCAGAAACCATAATCTTTGTCCTGACCTTGAGGGGGAGGATACTGATCAACATCAGTATAGGGCAATTATTGGTTCTCGATGTATCTCACAGCCAGTAGACCTAATATCATGTTTGCCACTTGCATCTGTGCAAGATATCAGGCTGATCCAAAGGTGTCTCACCTAGCTGCTATAAAGAGAATCCTCAGATACGTCAAAGGAGCACCTAAACTAGGTCTCTAGTATCCAAGAAATAGTGATTTCAATCTCTATGGATACTTTGACAGTGACTATGGTGGCTGTAACATTGACAAGAAGTAAACATCATGAGGATGTCAATTTCTTGGTGGAAGGATCATCTCATGGCAATGTAAGAAGCAATCTTGTGTATCTACATCAACTGCTGAAGTTGAATGCATTGCTGCTACAAGTTGCTGTGCTCAGCTATTGTGGATTCAGAATCAGATGTTGACTATGGATTCAACTTTATGAGCACTCCTATCCATATTGACAACAACAGTGCTATGTGCATCACTAAAAATCTGGTGAAGCACTCCAAGACAAAGCATATTGATATCATGTACTATTTCATTAGAGATAAACATGAAAAAAATCTAATCAAGCTAATCAAAGTTGACTCAAATGAACAATATGCTGATTTGTTCACCAAAGCTTTTAATAAACAAAGATTTAAGTATCTAATAACATCTATTGGGATGATAAACATTGATTAGACTACCTCTTTTGAAAACCTTTTAATGTGTAATGTTTTATGTAAATACAATCTAAGCCCTGTTACAAAAGATCTCTCTGAAATTTTTTAAGTATAAATTTCTTCCAAAGAGAAATTAACCCTTGGAAGATATTTTCATATCTTCCGAAGCAAAATTTCTCCAAGTATAATATTTCTTCTTGGAAGAATTTTCGTCTCGGAAGAAGCGATTGATTTCATCTAAGATCTACTTCCAAAACTTACAAAACCTCTCCATTTGGAAAGCAATCTTTACCTTCAAAAGCAAAGATTTTGCTTTGGAAGTAAGAATTTCCTTCGGAAGACAAATTACCTTCGGAAATGTTTTATATTCGGAAGAGAGATTTTACTGTGTAACGGAAATCTCTTGGGCCCCACACTGTAAAAAGCAAAGATTTTGTTAATGATGTTAGATTACTTAACTGAATTAAATCTTACCGCCACTATCATTTCGTCCACTAAACCATCACATCACCTTATCCTAACCCCTATTACCGCCATTCCACCCTCTTTTAAATAATCCCTACTATTCACTTTTATCTTCTTACTTCAATTTTACTGCCCTAAAAGTTTCCTTCACTCTAACTTTACCCAAGCTCAAATTAATCCACATTCACCTTTCTCAAATATATGGCACTCAACCCTTAGCACAACCAAGTCGCACTTCTTGATTCCTCAAGAGATGCTGACTTCTCTGAAATCATCTCCTTTCTAACCCAATCATCCTATTACACAATCTTAACCGTTAATCCCACTGTTTACTCCATTCAAATGGCTGAATTTTGGAATAATCGTTAAGTTGAAAGCCTAAATGGGGTTCGTGTGATAAGATCCCGCATTTGTGGACAAGAGTTGGTCATTACTTAACAATTTATCAGGGAACATCTTGAGCTTCATGATGAGGGTGCTCCTACAGAATTCCCCAAAACAGACTTAGACAGCACCTACATCCTCATGGGATATGGTGGAGACGTGAGCAGGTCGACTGTCTACAAATTCAACTTCTCCTACAACTGGATGTTCCTCCTGCACGTTGTCCTTCACTATCTATCAAACAAATCTGGGGGATATCTCGTATGAACTAGGATGCTTAGTTCATGTATTGGTGAGAGGTCTCCGCTTTAACTACTCAAGATTTGTGCTGACCAATCTTATTAGAAATCCAGAAGGAAACATTCTCTATGTATCCCAGATTCATTCAGCATATCATCAACTATGAGCTGGACCATAGTCAGCTTGTCTGTGCAGCTGCTTTGACTGTCCCTCAAATGAGGCCTACCATCTTCAAAACATTGAAGAAGGTATACACCAGTTTCACTGGAAGGTACATTTCTCTACTTCCAGCTATGACTGATCATATAGCTCCTTGTGACATCCCTGTTCACCCCTAGGTGATGAACCCACACCAGCAACTGCCACCACAATGCCAACACTACCTTCTCACCCCATCACCATCACATACTAGAGACACCACAAACGAACGCTTGTTCAATGTACTCTGATTGAACAAGCTACTCATGTTAAATCCAAAAAGACTAGAATGGAACAATAGGCTCCCACTTAGCATGAGGTCTCACCATCCTTCTCTTTTGACCTTAATTTGGGTTTTGAGTCTCCTCAGTCTCAAACCCAAGAGCCCGAACCCCAAGCTAACAGCCCTCAGGATGAGTATTTATACTCTTCAAAGCAGCCAACAAGGAACATCCCCACAAGAGGCTCAATGCCTATAGACATTAACCAAGGTCCCGGGTCAGTAGGCTTAACCTCCTTATCTTTCACTGACCTTCTCTTCAAAATTGATGAGATAACCTCCCTTCATGGAAATGAAGTTGATCTACAACATCCTCTCCAAGATCAACAGAGCCTAGAGGGACCTCTTATCTCTAGCCCCCATCAACAACCCATAACTGAGGTGAGTCCCACTAATATGGAGGGGACTCATGCAGATTCAGTTGCCACTACAGAAGGTGCCTCAATGGACCTTATGGACAGTGGTAATATTTCGGAGACTGAATCTATGGCAACCATGCCTCTTGATGACTCTGAAAGAGACATCATTAAATTGGGGAAACCAGGGTGCCAAGAAACCACATCTGGTGGTAAGGCTGAACATACTAGGTATGTTACCTCATCTCCCCGTGGTTCTTCAAAAGAAGATGGGGGAAGCATGCAACTCCTCATAAAAGACCTACTATCTAAAGTCTCAAACCTTGAATCCATGGTTAGGACTTTAGAAGAAAGGTCTGCTACTCAGCAACTTGAGATTGACACTCTCAAGGCTCAACTAGCTGAGAAACAAATTGAGAGATTTGTTAGGCATGTACCTATTCAGGCCTCCTTGACCTCTTCTTCCAGCTCATCTAGCTCTTAAGATGATGTTACCAAAAAGGGGGAGAGTGTTCAGAGACAAACATCTGAGGACCCACAGAGCCAAACTTCAACTTTAACACTTTCAGCTCCCTTTACAACTTTCTCTGAGACATCCCAAGTTGTACTTCAAATCGACCCAAGGATGCTCAGAGATCTCTACAGACTTGCAGGATCGTTGAAAGGGTTGAGTTACAACAAAACAACACAAAGAGGAGATTAACTAAACTTTAATTAAATAGTAAACTGGATTAACCAAGTTGAGACACTAAGAATACAAGTAATGTAAGAGACAGAACACAAAGAACACAAGTGTATGCTTTTCAAGAATGTAGTATATTGCTTTCTCTATGTTCTATTACAAGTGTTACAAAGCATATTAGAAAGATACAAGAACATGAGATACTTATACTACATCCTACAGCCGGCTATACTTTAAAATCCAGCTGGATACAACTGACTAGACAAAAACAAAATCAATTGTAGAGTCAAAAGGCAGATTGCCTTTTGACTTGTGACTATGACATGCCATAGCTCACATCCTTATCTAATACTAAAAGGATAAAGTACATAAAGTAAAAAGTTACAGACTCAAGACCTCAATATACAGTTACCAAAATCATGGACCTTTTCACCAACTCATGTAAGTTGGTGACTTGCAGAGATGCAGCAGAAAGTTGTCCAGCTTTATGGAATAATACATCAGATAAAGCATGTTACTAAAGTTTTCGGAAGAAATCTGTCTTCATGAACTTGAAGCTTCGAAAGACTTTGTCTCTGAGGCTTTTGAAGACTTCATGTTTGGCTTCGAAAGATACTGGTCTTGGCCTCGGAAGATTTCACACTTAGAGTATTTTCTGTTTCATGTGTGAAACTTCCTAAGCTTCTTTTTTAATGCACTTGTGCAGCATGCAGGATAGACTTAAGATGTTTTGGTTGCATCAGCCTCTTCATTAATCTCTACAAACTCCCCCTAGGCTGATGCTACCAAAACACTTAGAAAACTTCAAATATCAACAGTCCTCATTAGGATGATCACCATTCCTTTCTGCATAAGATGATCAGGATCCTTCAGGCTGTCAAAGTGTCTTCTCATATCAAAGAGGTCATGCAGAGGCAACTGAAACATACCTTGCCATGTGTAAATGTCTTCAATGCCTTGATCTCTAATGACATGCCATATTTCAGGATTTCTGGTGTATGTCCAAGACAAGATGGGTCTTCCTGTTGCTAGAGGAGCTGTTTGAATTGGAGTTGATGTAGCATTCTCTGGCTACACATCCTCAGGCTGTTCTGATTCATCCTGAGGTTTAGAAGAAGGTGCAATCTTCTTCTTCTTAGGCTTTGGTTTAGAAGCCATCCTCTTCTTTCTCTTTGTAGGTTTTAACTGAGAAGACTAGTTTGCAGTACCAAATTGATCTGTGTTGTCTTTCTCAGGTGGGGCTTCCTCTCTCTCAGGTTCAGAAGGAGAGGGAGGTTGACGCTGCTGTGGATCAGAAGATGAAGCTTGCTGAGTTTCAGCAGGAGGTCCAGGTTGTGTTGTCTCTGGTTGTTCAACCTTAACCTCCACTTCAGGTGGAGCCTGACTTGGAGTGGAGAGTAAGTCAATAAGCTCTCCACTGTTGATCTTCTGCTTGATCACCCTAATATGCTCATCCATGGTGGATAGAGACATGGGGCCAAGTCTCCTT
>BJCM01183695.1:0-14125 GCA_018326385.1 Flaveria bidentis
GTGGTTCAATCGTACGACTGAACCAATCGCACCTTCTCAGTCGCACGGCTGGACCATTAGCATGGTTCAGTCGTATGACTGAGTCTCATTCGCATATGCTCCTGCGAATGACTCAGTTTCAAGTGTTTACAACATATCAGGTGTAATACATTATGCCTAGACTATTCGACAAGCTACGGACACACTATATATAACTTTATATGCTCCAACATAGTAGTTGCAATTGGTTTCACAAATACAATACAACTATTATTAAATCATCCAGTGTTATAACATGGGGCATAAAACATACGAAGCAGCTTCAATGACACATCATCTTTAGTGACAACCAATCGAACTAAAAGTAAAAATAAAAACGTTGAACCATACAGACAAACGTAAAACATATTAAACAATTAGTAAGTTGATCTTGAACCAATGTATTTATTATACGGAAAAAATAAACGTAAAAACATTAAATCGCACAGCATGTTGCGTCGCGCTAACTCGCAAAATTTAGATCAAAATGTAAAACGAAAATTTTGTAAAATACAAAAAGTATAGAGGACCAAATTAAGTTGAAACTAAAAAACGTTGAAGCTAAATTGTAAAAAATATAAAAGTATTTTGTGTTAAAATGATAAAACTAAAAATTAAAAAAAAAACCCAAAAGATTCATTGAATGTTGTAAACGCATTAAATGCTTGTAAATCTTGCTTGAGCACTTGTACATGCAAGTCGATAATTATAATATATCTATCTTCTATAATAAAAGAATGTTTCAAGATGACACATTGCTCAATTCTGGACCGGCCATCTTGTTTTGTTTTTTATTCGTTTTTTTATTAAATAACTACATTAAATACTAATAATATTATTGCTCAATAAATTAAGAAAGAGTTGTTTTTTTATAAATATAACTTCTAAATAAACAAAATATTAAAAATAAGAAAAAATTTTAAAACAACATTTTTAAAAATATGAAATATTTGAAAATGTTTTTTAAGAATGATTTTACAAAACAAAATAACTAAAATTAGAAGTTATATTAAGGAAATTTTTAATATTGATATTTTTAAAACGGTTAGTTTTGAAATAAAATATTTATTAAAAAAGCAATAAGGGTTTAAAAAAAGTTTAAAACAATGACATCATTGTCTTATTACTATATTATATGTAATTTCAATCATATCGTATTTATAATTAATAATTTTTCATTATTAATTATTTTATATTTTAGTTATTCAACTCATATAATACACGAGGTAGTTAAATATATAATAAGTTAATACTTGTTGGTTACGCATTGATTAGTTCCATAAAGGAAGAAACAATGCATTTCTGTTGGAAGCTTGTTTAAGCTTATGAAAGGGGATTAACATTATCCTATTTTTGTAATTATTAATTATCGTCACACCTATAAATATTAGACCACCATTCATACTGAAATCTTCTGCTATACAAAACAAGAAAGCAGGAGAGCTTGTGCTTCATCCATGGCTTTCAAACAAAAAATAATGCAACGATTGTTCAATATACACAAATTCTCAAATCATGCATCAAAGAGTTCCCGCATTTGTTCTTCATCATCATCATCACCATCATCGATTCAATCAACAATCCCATTTAACCATGATGGAATCACGCTTAACCCAAAAGACGACCCCGTCTTCCAGAGATACTTTCTCCAGCATCGGCCACTGTGCTTATCATCTATGGCTTCCTTCCCTGAGATTCTCCATCCTAGCAGTGAGAAGCCGGTGGAAAAGCTCAGGGAAATGGACATTGCCAGAAACCGTGTCCGCCTCCAAAGAGACGGACACTTTACAGTGGCCGATGCTAAGAAGATCCTTAGGGCCTCACAAATGGAGGCCCTGAAACTAAAGTTGAGAAATAGCCGGAAAAATCATGTGCCAAAGTTCTTGATAATTCGGGTTCGGTTGTCGTGTTAGGGAATATTGTGTTCCAAAAGCGATTTATCATAGTAGGTTTCACGCGAAACAAACGAAGTTGATGAAAATAAAAGGGTTTGATGTTGAAAGATATAATGAGTTGAAGAAAGCTTGTGGGATGAATCTTGAATTGTTCATGAATGAAGATGTTGTGGGAAACTTAAGATATAATAACATATGAACTAGAAGTTACAAAATTTGTTAATGTTATATATGAATCAATTCCTCTTATTCACTAAACTAGTTAGATAATCACCGACACGCTGTACCTTTTGCCAAAACAACGAAGCCACACGTACCCATTTTTATCATCATCTCGGCTTCTAACAACAGATGCAAGACATCGCACATGAGACAGGAAACTGTAGCCAAGCCGGCCATTGCCTCCACCGTCACCAAAGAAACCAATCGATCCCCAATCTAATCGGAAAAAAAGGGGAAACAACATAACGCCGCAGCAACCGACGACGAGCAGCCGCGCGACCTGTGCCATCTCCACCTTCCCCTCTCTAACATGCGAGGGCGGAAAGAACAAACCGGTCGTGAGCCCCTCTCTCTAAAAATGGGTGTAAAGAGGCAAGACATTCATATATGAGAAGACAACATGTCGAATCTCTTGTTGAACCGTAAGCGAAATGATATGGAGAAGACAACATGTCGACGGTTGTAGCGTTTGTCCGAGTAAAAGGTCAAACAACAACGGACTAAGTCTAATCTCGTATATGACGACTAATCTTATTTTGGGGCAATGTTGTATGTGACGATCAATTTCTTTCTCAACCTGTTGACTTAATTAATGGTTTGACCGTTCCACTTGTGCTTCTTTATTTATTTTGATTATTTTTTATTTATTTATTTTACTATTATCTTAACTTGTTATGATCTAGTATAAATATTATGCTTGTTTTCATGTGTTAGGAGTTTTTGTTGATTGATATTTGAATAAAAAATTTATGTTCTTGGAATCTTTTGATTTGTTTATCGTCTTTGATTATCAATTGCTTATTGAGCCATTTGATTGCTTCTGTTTTGATTGCTTCCAAATCTGCATTAATTACCGGTTTGGATTTTGTGTTTGTTTAAACAATAGCAATTGGGTTTATTCTTTAACAAAATCAGTGTTGATGATTCTAATGTCACTAGGGTAAATCGAGTAATAAGAATTTACTTAAGGTAAAAATGTGAATTTAGAATATGTATTGATATAATATAGAAGGTAAGGAATGCACATTTGATCAAGACTATTCTAAGTTTTAGTTAAGAGAAAACTCTGTAGTTAAAAGGGTCCCGGGGGCAGCACTTGTTAAAGGAGTCTAAAGGGCAAAACAACACCCCGTGATAGTAGGAACGTTGAAAAGAATTGTGATAGTAACTAAGTTCAATAGAAAATTTTGTATTTGGTAGTAACCAACGGTCAGTAGTAACTTTCTTTGTAAGTATATATTTTTTTCGTAGTAAAATCTAGAAGTAGTATATAAAGGTTCTATAGAAACTTCATTTTTCAATAGTAAGTTATAATGGTTAATTGAAACTATTTTGACCATTATAAAGAATCGTTTAATATGATTTTCAGGGATTAGATTATTACAATTTCTAGTAGAACTTTCTTACAATTTCACATGTTTGACCTCAAATGCTTTGACTATCCGATTGAGTTTTTTGGGGTACCCCAAAAAATTCTAGTTTGAAAATGATCTCGCGATTAAAAGATTTTCTGGAAGACTCTAAACAAGAAAACAAAACACTGATTCGTATGATAAAAACAAACCAAACCATTGTAGGTTCTCTAGTTATCATATGAATTTGATCATTTTTAAAATTATAATATGACTTTCATATTAAAGTATTTTAGGGATACACGAAATCAATATAGAATATGAAAAAAGTGCATCAAGAATGAGTTTTTTTTCCTTTGAAAACAAAATGATACTTTTTTTTTGTTTATAGGACCATATAATTTCTCTATGTTGGAGTGGAAATATTGTAAAGTTTGAGATTTTTTATAATCAATTTCATAATTAATTTTATCAATTAGATTAATCTAAAATGACTTGACTTTTATTATAGATGTTGCCTTAAACCCCGAAGATTTATTGGATCAATAAATTAAAATAATTTTAAATGAGTGTGGATTTTACACTTAATAACCCATGTCAATATTTATTTTAGTTTCTCATTTGATCTTTAAGTATACACAAAAGTACCCAATAACTACCATAAAAGTACAATATTATTTTTTTAAAATAAATTTGTCTTGATGATTGAATTTTCATCAACCCTTAAACCCAAAACTACCTTTTTTAAAATATAACTTAAAAACGTAATTTCATTACTTAAAAATAAAATACATTGAAATTCTTCTATATAATTATTAAGGAACTCAGTGAACAGTGAAAAGTGCTTTTTAATGATACAACTCCACATTGTGTTGGTATCCCAACCGTCTCTTTATATTCTTTTTTGTATTAGTGAGAACAAGAGATTTTGGCTCCAATGGGGTTTTTGCGGTCGTCTCGCCGTCGTTTGTGGTCACTATACGACGGTGGTTTGCACCAAGGGGCTTATGGTCGCTGTAACATCCGTCTATTTTTAAAATCATAAACTCAAATCCAAACTCATTTTAAATTTTCATTATTAAATTATTTTATTAATTTTAATGGATCAAATGCATTAAATGTGTAATTTATATGGTGAATATTTACTAATCATCTAAACAACTTGTAATAATTTATGGATTTATAAATATTTTTATTCATAAAGTTATAAAGTTTTATTAATCATTTTATAACAAATAACTAAATGAAAAAGACTTATTAAAACTTATAAAGTTATAAAATGAATTTCAATAAACTTATAAAGTTTTATTAGTAATTATGAATTTAAATATTGAAAATAAATAATCAAATTATAAAGTTTATAAGTTTTATAAAAGTTATAAAGATTTAATAAAAAAAGAAGTTGTTCAATTAAATTTAGAGTTTAAATTGTAATTATTATTTTATTTATTTAAATTATTTAATTTTATATTTATTTTAAATTCTAATCATAACTCCCTTTTGAAAAACTTATAACTCATCATTAACATCATTCATAACCCCCTCCTAATCTCAACTATAAAAACAAGCTTTATACCTCACTTTTTATTTGCTCATTCTTCAAAAATCTTAATCACATATCTTCTTTCATCCATTGTTTTTTTATCAATTTTATGAATTTTCATTTGCAAGTAATTCCAAGAAGTTACTAATACTAAGATAACCTTATGTTGATTTTATATTATCTATTTCTATAGTGTTTAATCATTCTAACATCAATTGTTCTCGTGATTTTATGTTCATACTTTTATTCTTTCTTCTACTAAATTTCTTTTAGTTTTAATCATTATCATTTCATCATTAACCTTTTAACATTCACTAACCTTATTACAATCACTAACATTCTTAAATCAAGCTAACAACACACTTATATAAACAAAAAATCATGTTTGCATATGGACGGCTATGTCGCCGCATTCGGTTATTGCACAATATTATTTCTCTAATTGAGGGCTATGCCGAAGTCTTGGAATATTTTTTCTGTTAACTAAAATTAACTCTAGTGTACCATATATCGACATAATAAATATGTTCTAACCAGTTTCATGCTTTAACAATTTTAAAAGTGCACATAAGTTCCTTACTATAATTTTGGCAAAATATAATCTGATTTCAACTGACCATAACTTGGTCATAACTAACTAAATTTGAGTAAAATCAAATTCCAATATTAATTTCATTGAATAAACTTTTCAATGACAGTTAATACGTCTTCAAACTCAATCGGACAACTCAAAAATATCCTTCACAAGATAAATGCGCATTTCAGCACCTTCTGTCTTGTGCTGCTTTTTAACCTATTTACTGATCTTTTATTGTTTCTGAAAGAAAGTTGTTCGAGAGACTTTGAACTAGTCAAATGTAAATTTTTATAATTTTACGAAACCTTTTGCTACTTTAAAAACCTGTTCAAACACGTACCAAACATTCTGTCCAGAATCTAAAATTGATACAATAATCGTTTTTCAATCTACCTTTCGCTTATTGGCATTCCTAAGCGTCCTAACTTCTTGTAATGAATTCCAACCTCAAGTTATTGTTTTATTTTATCATTTAGGACATCACCTTTGACTCTAGAGGTGTTCAAACTGGTTTTTTTGGCCAAACCGATTCGGGTTCAAAACCAAACCGATTTTTTTGTAGTGGGGTCAAACCGGTTTTTCTTCAAACCGGTTCGGGTTACAAACCGGTTTGGCACGCCGAGAACTCAAACCTATCAAACCGGTTCGGACAGGTTTGAAACCGGTTTTTTTTACCTAAACCGGTTTTTTTTACCTAAACCGGTTCTTCTTACAACCGGTTTTTAACTTTTAAACCGGTTTATAAACCACTTTTAAGTTTGTGGATACCAAACCGTTTAGAAACCGGCGGTTTGGGTCAGTTCAGGACCGGTTTGGGCCAAAACTGGTTTTCTTTGAAACTGGTTCGGTTCTATTTGGTGAACCGGTTCCCGAACCGGTTTTTTTGTTCATCTCTATTTGACTCTTGAACATCCAAGCTTTTCTATGTATACTACAACCATCATTATACTATGTGAGCTCTCCATGCCCCCTTTTTACTTTATTCATATTTTTTGGGGTGAAACATGTTAACCTTATAAACCTACACTAGTAAATATCTTGATACTTGTAAATGCATATGGAATTCATCTTTACTTTTTGTCATGATTATTGATATTATTTTTAGTGTTATATGAGATACATTTTAAGTTGACAATCATTAACTATTGCTAGCATGGCGACGTCATAGATCTATGGGTCTGACAAGCCTATTTGGTGCTAAAGCCGAAGTATTGCCGGCTCCTGATGACGTGTGACTTGTTCATCATGAGAACCAAGTACACTTAGCTAATTGTTATAAACTTGTAAATTTATTCTTAGTCAAGGTTTGATTATAGCTATATATGTTCTATAAACTTGCATAATTCATAACCATTGACATGAATTGCTACTTGTAAATCTTATATATATATGTGTGTGTGTGTGTATGTGTGTGTGTGTATTTAACCCATGAAAACTCACCAACTTTTAAATTTGACCCTTTATTTTTAACCTGTTTCAGGATTGCTACTTGAAGAAATTCTTCCTGCTCATATAGGACTTGAACTTAGTTAAATAAATACCGTATGTTGTTGTTTAAATCTTTGTTGTATTGTAATGACTTAATTGTCTGGTTTTATTCAATGAAAAATGACATTTAATATTATTTTAACTTATTAAATTCATTGAGCCATGAACAATCGTTTCACATTCGTCCGCCTCGATGATTCCGCCGTCAGTCGGGGTGTGACAGTCGCGATACTTTGGACGGTGTTGTGGTGGTGGTCCTAATCGCTGCTCTGCTTCCCTTATTGTGGTTAAGGTGGGGTGGTCGTTGCTGGCTATGTCGAGACCCCTTCAGACTCTCTATCTCTCTGTTGCCCTACAGATGGCGATGGTGGTGGTTCAGTCGTTTCTATGCCCTTTAACCTCTTTAGGGTGTTTTTATAAAGGAATTGAATGAACAATGAAAAAAATGCTTTTTATACACTATGTAAAATACACTAGTACCACCAATGCCTCTTTATATCCCCTTTTTGTAATAAAGAGCGCAAGAGAGTTTGACTGCGATGGGGGGTTTTTGCAGTGGTTTCGCCGTCGTTTGTTGTCATCGTTCGGTGTGGCTCACGCCAAGGGCTTATGGTCTTGATACTTTAGAGGGTGTTGTGGTGGTGGCCCTAATCGTCGATCTGCCTCCCCTTTGTGGTTGAGGTGGGGCGGTCACTATTGGCTATGCTGAAATCCCTTCAGGCTCTCTGTTTCTCTGTCTCCCTGCATGTAGTGATGGTGGTGGTTAAATCGTTTCTATGCCCTTCAACCTCTTTAGGGGTTTCGAGATGGTTACATGTGGCGATTGTGGTGGTCCAACCACCATTATTTTCCACCACATCTCTGTTTCTCTAATATCCTTTTAGGGTTTTTAGATATGTGATATTTCTTTTTAGATATGATGTTCGCTTTATGGTCAATGTCCATGATGATGGAGCTTCGTTCATCTGACTGATTTGTATTTATGACTCAATAAGGTATTTGTTGTAGTTTTGTGGGTGTTTTTGGTTGTGATGATTTCCCTAAATGATCTTGGTTGCTCTGGCTTGACGCCATTACTGGCATGCAACCAAAACCAAGATTTGGTTTTTAGCCAAGATCTAACTACTACCCTATTGTTGTAGCTTTTTTTGGATTGTCTTCTATTTTGCCTCATGTCCTAGATTCTAGAGGTCATATGTTGGTGATGCGATATTGTTCAATCGGTGAAGTAATTGCTTGCTTTTGGTATGTTAGTTACCTTTGAATGTCCGAGTTGATGATGACGAGCATGTTTGCGTCTAAGGCTCTTCACCTTTGGTGTGCCTCGGTTGATTGGACTTAGCTGCCACTTCTGGGATGCAATCGCGACTCGTTGTACATTACGCATACGAAGTGGTTAACCTCCAATTTCATTGATTTATTATCATATACAATATTTGTGTTCCAAAATTAAATTGAAATGACGTGTTCGGCTATGATGATGTGTCTCAGCCTTTATTATCCCTGTTTATTACGCGTGCGATGCGCGCCAATGTTTAACACTAGTTAATTTATAAACCACAGAAATTAAATAAAAGATAAAACCTTAATATTTAAAAATAATAATAATAAAATAAGGAAAACTAAAACCTCAAAAATGTAACGCCAATAATAATTTGTTGCTATATGATGTTTGTGTTGAAGGACGATTTGCAAGACCAGTTTCGGGGATACCATCATGCACTTCAATAAAAAGTTTTTATGTCCCGATCTATTTGTTCTTTTTGGAAAGCCTCTTGTTCAAAGTCTATATAGCATACTTTTACGAATAAATTACACTAAACTATTTTATTTAGGGGTTGGCTATTTGGACACCTCTTGATTTTAAAACAAGACCCGGTATCCTATACGTCGTGTATGGGTCCATACGCCGCATATAAGGTGGAATGTCAGGAAATGTTTTCATTCTCTATACGCCGCGTATAGGGAATGAAAACATTTCTGATATGAACATGTCAGACGAGTTGTTCAGGTGGCTATACGCCACGTATAAGGCCATACGCGACGTATAGGTTCCAATTTTTTTTCTTCACTTGGCTGAGAAGCATGGTGAACCTATACACCACGTATGGGTCGGTGTTTATATATTTTTGTTATTTTTACATATATTTATTTAAAAAAATTCATATAGGTTATGGCATCAACTATATTTGCACGTTTAGCTTGAGATTTTGCGTCCAAGTTATGTTTTGTAAATTATTAACCAACAATTTTAAATATTAATTAACCAATAAAACATATAAGACAAACATAAAATGATAATATAAATAATAAAGTTTTTAAAAACATAACAAAATAAAAGTTACAATTAATAATATAAAAAACTACGCCGAATATGGGTAATGCGAGGCGGCGGCAACTCTGGAGGATCAATACCAGCAGCACGTGATCGCACAATCTCAAGCTTAACGTGCCAATTCATAAGATCCTCAACTCGATCGAACCGACGACCCTTGTCCCGTAAACTCATAACAATTTCCTGCATAAATGTCTCCATACGTGCAGACAGCCTCACATCTTTATAAATATGTCAAGAGAACTATGGCCGAGGTGGCGGCTGATGTGCTAGCGGCTGGCCATGCGGCTACTTGTCATGTGGCGGTGATAATTCGGAATATGCACCTGTTGCTGCTGTGGATCGTCAACGCAGAGTTGCTAAACAGGTGTCAGCTGCTAGATCTCCCAGGGTCGAAAAAAGAATCATATGCCACTCGAAAACTAGTGTATAGTACACATGTCGAATAACGTACATCAATCTAATCTCACATGCTCCATTAGAGGAGATATGTTAGGAAAATAGCGAGGAAGATAACCAAAAGAACGTGCGATCACCGTGATGTATGCACCTCCGTACACCGCTTCTCGCTCCTGGGATGATAATGCGAAGCAAAATACTCCACCAAACATCTCGCCATCTTGAATCTGGTTCCCGTATGCAAACAATATAAGTAAAATAAGTCGGGAATGGTACACCACTCCCGACTCTTGCCACATCCCGTGATGGATATGGTGATCATGCGATACAAATAACGAATGAGTGGATCTCAAATGCCAGTGACTCTTCCCTTAATCCTCTGAAGCGGACCTCCGATAATCTATGGCCACCAATCTCTCAATCGAGTCTTCTCTATCTCAGTAATACCCTCGGTGAATAAAGGAGCAATAATCTACGACTCAAAATATAGTCCTGAGATAACGGCAAACTACTCAATGGACATTTGATATGAATGTCCACATAGCCTAAACGAAATCTCGGAACGGTTATCATCTTCCTCCATCTCATTAAGACGAATATAAGTAAAGGTGGATAAGAACTCCACAATCAGCTCCCGGTAAGAAGGTAAGAACGCGATCTTAAATAAACGACTCCATTACGTATTGTCTCCGATAATACCAGCAAGTCTATCCTGCTCTTCAAGCTTGGCTATCACCTCCCAATCGACTACGTTTTGATGACCGATTTTCATACATATGAATTTTAAAAACTTCATGTGCTAAATGGACCCGAGCTTAAATTGTAGCCAAAGATGATTCACAATAACATCAATACCGTCAGCCTCAATATACGAATCAGAAGACATACTTGCATAAAAAAACATATAGTCACTTCTCTATAGTCACCACTCACCTCCCCTATATGTTGCGTATAGACCTGTACACCGCATATAGGGTCCCCACGTATGGTGCCACACCCGCGTATAGTGCCACACCCACGTATAGTGCCACACAACATATAGTTCACCCTCTATATGTCGTGTATAGCCCTATACGTCGCGTATAGGGTCCCCACGTATGGTGCCACACCCACGTATAGTGCCACACCCACGTATAGTTCCACGCCCACGTATAGTGCACCCACCACCTATACGTCGCGTATAGACCTATACGTCGTGTATAGGGTCCCCACGTATGGTGCTTTACCCACGTATAGCCCACCCCTTATACGTCGCTTATAGGGCTCAACCTCTTCACCTTCTTCCTTTTTTGCTATACGCCACCTATACCCCGCATATAGGGCTATACGACGAGTATAGTTTTTTAACATATGAGCTATTTGGCGCGCATAGGTCTATACGCGGGGTATGGGTGGCGTCTAGTTCATATTAGCAGTTTTTAAATCACCGATTATAACACATAAAATGCTAATTTAACTTTTAAATTAGTCAATGGTTAGCACAATAAATATGTAGAAACAATAGTACATACCTAGATATTGAAAAATCGACAAACAGTACTGTAGTATTGGCCTATACGAGAGAATTTTTGGTTTTGAAAGTGTGGGGTAGGGTCAAAATGTGAAAAGTCCAAAAATATACTGGTGCGAAAAGGTATACGCTGCGTATGAACCCGTATGCGACGTATAGCTTCCTTTATTATTATGTTTAATTTTTTGAATGTTGAATTATATTTTTTGAAAATTTTAATTATTTAAATTTGAACATTTAAATTTTATTTGCTTATATTTTTATATTTTGAACATTTGAATTGAAACTATTTTAGCATTTGAATATTCGAAACATACGAATGCAATAATAAAATATAATACAAACTTATTAATTCACATATTACAAGTTTTGAATTAAAATAAATTTATATAAGCTGGGGCTTCTCGGTTATTATCTATTATTGCGTTGAATTCCGAGATACGAAGCCTATACATAATCTCCAATTCTACAGCACGTACGTTTCGGTTAAGAATTCAAAAATTACTTAATATAGGCATCGACTAATATCTTTCTAACTTAACATGGATGAAATGATTATTGTTGAGATGAACAATCGACACGATATGATGAGGCATCATAGTGTTCGGATCAACCCATAAGGGGGGGAATGTTTGACAACCATTATTGCTTAATAGATGAAGAATAACATCAAACTTTTGAGCAATCACTATTCTCGTATACGGCATTATCATCCAATGTTCTTCTGGTGCAGGTTTAACACATTGTCCGGGGTACAAAGTATCAAAAACTTCTCTATATTCCAATTCATATTTGTCCAACTCCTCTAAAAGTTGTTACCACACATACATCCACTTATTTTCGTTAAACCCTTAGCCTAAAGCTATGATCGAAAACCACAATTATCATCGGGTCGAACATCTCGTATACGTGAAATATGCTGATCAAAGATGGATAGAGTCCAATTTTTTAACCTGTTTATATTGTTTAATTGTTGATCTCCGACAATCGATGAAAACTTATTAGTACTTTGTGACACTTTAGAATATATTGAACGACTACGTTGTTTGGTGTGCTTTTGAGTCTTTACCGCTAAAGTTTTTCTTCCGGTAATGTGAGACACAATAAATGAGTTGTGTCTTGGCATATCATACGTACTTTGTTGAGTGTCATACTTTTGCTGTTGAACCTTTAACGTTGGACGACCACAAATATTTGTTTGAACAACAGGCGATTTTTGTTATTTTTCTATGGATACATAAATTTTTTATTTTTTCCATCAAACTAAATTATACAGCGGTGGATTGTGTCATTATTTGTTGTTTCACGCGTTCCATCTCTTCTTCAACATTGACTTTTTCATATATTTCCGGGCAACAAGCACAAGGCAATCCACAACTAGTTAAAAAATGACAACCACACGTTGCATTTGCTGAGCACATCACATGCAATTTAGTGTTTTCGGCAACTAATAAATCAAGAGCTTTGTGTGAAACTTTGTCTCGCATGTAATCAATTAGCGGGAGTTTATGATGATTTATTATTTTAATTTTGCATATCTCAAAAGTTTCTTTTAAATTTACTTTTTGTGTGTTTACCAATTGATCTACAAATGTCAAGTCTACGCAGTGAACTATTTGTTAATTTAAAATATCTTTTTTAAATTTTCATGCTAACTCCCAACTTTATTTGTTGTGTGTTGGTCAAAATTGCGGTTTGAATTAGTCCAGACTGATACAAATATTTCTTTGTAATTCTCTAACCAGTCTTTGTTTATATATGATAAAACATAATTAAATTATCTTTCTATATTTTACAATATTATATGTATGTATGTAATGAAAAACTTACTTTCTCGTTTCGTTATATGTATTATATTTTACATAATTAACCAGTCTTTGTTTATATGTATGTATTTTACAAAAATTATCTTTCTATATTTGTAATTCTCTAACCAGCCGTGGAGCAAGGACGTCTACCCAAGCGGGGCGTTGTGGCGAGCATGCCCGACAATAAAAGAAAGTGGGATAGTGCCAACAACACTACATCATCATCATCATCTTCTAACGGTCAACCCCAACCTCAACAACAACAACAGCCAGTTCAGCAACAACGGAGGTTCGACAATAACCGTAACTTCAACCAAACGGCTGCAAATAATCAAGGACCCAGTGGTTATGGTGGTAGACATCCGAAGTGCATTCGGTGTAATTACCATCATGTGGGAAGGTGTGATAACTTCAAGTGTCAACGTTGTGGTAAAATTGGACACGCCGCTAAGGATTGTCATGGTGAACTGGTAAGGAGGCCACAACAACCTCAGAAAACTCCCAAAGGTTGTTTTGAATGTGGGAAAGAAGGGCATTACAGGCGAAATTGCCCACAACTAAGGAGAAAAGGTAATGGCAACAACAGCAATGGTCACAACAATAACAACAACAACAACAACGGTAATAACAACAACGGTGGCAATGGTACTGGTAATGGCGGCAACAAAGATGGAGCCAAATGGAGAGCCTTCATCATTGGCTCGGGTGAGGCTCTAAATGATCCCACAACAGTTACTGGTAGGTTCTCTGTTAATGGTTGTTTTGCTACGGTACTATTCGATACTGGAGCCGATAGGAGTTTCGTGTCCTTAAAGTTTTGTAGTCTTTTAAGTGATATACCCTCTGCCTTAGAATCTAAATACACCGTAGAATTAGCCGACGGTAAACAGATCCATGTAACGCATATCATTAAAGACTGTAAGATAGAACTTGCTGGTCATACTTTTGCTATAGATCTTATGCCTGTTACGCTGGGGA
>BJCM01183738.1:0-12273 GCA_018326385.1 Flaveria bidentis
AAAGTCTGAAGACAAAGTCTGAAGACAAAGTCTGAAGACAAAGTCTGAAGACAAAGTCTGAAGACAAAGTCTGAAGACAAAGTCTGAAGACAAAGTCTGAAGACAAAGTTTTCAGAAGTTGTCATAACAGCTGAAGAAGTTCTCTTCAGTAGTTGTGATGGTTTACTTTCAGTAGTTGTCTTTACTTTTTCAGTAGTTTGTAACCAGTAGTTTAGTATAATGTAAAACATCTGAAGTTCTTACACTTCAGATGTTGTAGGTTCAGTAGTTATAGAATACTTAAGCGTTTATTGTAAGATGTCCTTAGCTGTTGTGGACATGTTCAGTAGTTTCAGTTATTTTCAGTTGTTTGTATAAATCTTTTAGATGTCACTATCAGGTGACATCTACTGACGTCACATTCCTCTATAAAAGGAATGTTGACCTAATTTGTAAATTGCCGAAGCTTATGAATGAATGAAAAGATTATCTTTTGTAGAAAACTTTCTCTCTCTATAACCGTCACTGGGGGATTGAATATTTATCTTATTCTTGCTTAAATTTCATCTAATTATAGTACTATTCCGCTGCAAATCATAACCTAATTGATCAAACTAGATCTTAGATCCTTACAGAAACTGTCAATTCGTCTAGAGAAACTGTCATTTCTTCATGCGAAACTATTGATCATCCAACAAAACTATAGTTTCGCTGGTAATTTCACAGCCATTCATAACTACAAAGGTTGGGTGAAAATGCCACGCGAAACTAACTGCGAAACTAGCAGAGAAACTGTGTAGAAAATAACCTGTTTGTATGTTAACTCATATGCAGACTGTGTACCATGAGCATACTTTAGGTGAAGTTGGTTGCGGAGACCAGGTGAGTTCTAGATCCCCTTATTTATAAGTTTTTTTTGGGGTTATTATGCATACGTTTTTAAATGACTAAGATTTTATGAGGTTTTAACCGGAAGAACAATTTTTTATAAGGAAATGTGTTATATAAATGTTTAAAAATAACATGTCAGGGGCGTTGCCCCTTGGACCCCACTAGGGGCTGCTGCCCTTAGGACCCTGCTTTCAGGGGCTATCGCCCTCGAACCCCCGCTGTCCCGCGAAGGGTCGGTTATGTTTTATGACGACTAGTACTTGGTATGTCGTGTACTTAATAAGTTAAGTATTATATATAAAAGTGGAAGATAATATCAATGAGAAGTGGAATTAACGAATGTTACCCCGACCCGTATGATGATGAAAAGTCTTGCAAGCACTATGATAGACTTCACTTATGTGAGTCTGATGTATGATGATGGATCTGTATTCATGAGCAGGCTATGTGCCTTGCATCGTAGATCAACTGTTGGGGGTTAGCTACCATGATGATGTGTACCGACAAGGATCAACATTTGTTGTCAGTCAACAGGGAGCTATTGGTTTGTGCAATCTTGTTTATGATGAAGTGAAAGATAACGAAACGAATGATAAGATATGAATATGATGATATGTATGCAATGATGAATGATCACACATTAAATGTAAAGGTTTTGAAATTTATGAAAAAGTATTTTGTTTTAAAAATAGAACTCACTCAGCGTAGCTAACTTTTTGTGCATAGTAGTTTGCAAGTAATGATGTAGTTGCGGAGTGCAAGCATAGATAAGGTGGCTACTGGAATGATACGAGTCTGGCATTTTATATTTTGAGATGATGATTGTAATTGTCAAAATTTTATGATACAACTATAAGAATAATGTTTTGTCATGTATTTACAACTATATATAAAAACTTTAAATTCCGCTGCAAAATTTCATGTTTTAAATGGTTTACGCTACGAATGACCGATTGTAAGCGTTCTGGTAACAAGGCCTTACAAGCCACATCACCATGCTTGATGTGTAGTTTATTCTTTTGAGGTGCAAGGATTCCGTTGACACATCCAACCCTTCCACACATACCTGTTTTAGGATAACTATTACTTTTCTCTCTTGTTATGTGCCACAACTGTTTGGAGAGAAAAGTGGGCACAGATGAGACTAAACGTATCATTGCATTGACAAATGTTGTCATTGCGGCCTCATGCCCGGTAGTTGTGCACTTTTCACAATTGACAAACGTTGTCAGCCTACCTACGCACTTACTAATATTGCATGCCCCAGCTGCCTTTAGTATCTGACCAATCCAGATTCTCATTCCTTATTTGAAATTATTGTAAATGGGTCATTAATTAAAATAAGAAATTAATACATAAAAAATACTAATTAATTTATTTTTTTTATTTAAACAAATGTCTTAAGAAACTAATAACTCCTTCATTCTCAAGTCTATCCTTGAGAAAGAGAAACTTGATAACACCAACTTTCTCGCATGGCACCACAATCTAAGAATTGTTCTTAAGATGGCAAAAAAGTTCTATTTCTAGATAGCGTTGTTCCCAATGAGCCTGGAAATAATATGGACGCTGCTCGTAGAACTTAGGAAAAATTTAAGGAGGACGCCGATGAGATAGCCTGCCTTATCCTAGCTATCATGTCCCTTGATCTCCAGAAGAACATGGAGGACATGATTGCATTTGACATAGTTGAGCAACTTAAAGGCAAGTTTCAGAAACAAGCCTTAACAAGAACGCTATGATACCATGAAGCAGTTGATATCTTGCAAAGTGCAAGAAGGCTCGTCTGTTAGTGCTCATGTGCTTAATATGAAAGGGTACATCGACTAAATGGTCAAACTTGGTTATTACATGCAAATTGAAAAGGCAGGGGACTTCATTTTGAACTCCCTCCCAAGCTCTTATGACCAGTTCATAATGAATTTCAATATGAATGGATGGGTAAAAACTATGGCTGAACTCTATGGTATGCTAAAAAATGCTGAGCAAAGTATACCAGGTAAGACTAAGCAACTGCTAATGGTCAGATCTGTTGGTGTTAAAAAAGTCTAATCCCAAGAAAAGAGGTTATAAAAGCAGATCTAAAGAAAAGGTTGTTGCTACCAAGCCTGCCACCAACAACAAACAGCTTGCTACTAAAAACAAATTGGCACCCCCTCTTGAGGAGCGCCACTACTTTGAATGCAATAAGATGGGGCACTTGATACATAACTGCCCTAACTATCTAGCTATGCTGAGGGCGAAGAAGGCCAATGGTGAAGGCACTTCTTCAGGTATTTCTCATTTATGTTATAGAACTTTTCACTATTTTCAGCAACACATGGGTATTTGATACTAGATGTGGTTATCACATCATTAATGTCTTGCAGGAGCCTCAAAAGTGGAAGAAACTAAAACAAAGCGACATGGAGCTCATCATTGATGATGGGAAAAAAGTACCAGTTCTAGCAACTGGAACATATCATCTTTCTTGTCCATCTGGTCTTCTAATTATGTTAGATAATTTTTTATTTTCTCCTGGTTTAACCAGGAATATTATTTCAGTTTCTTTATTGTTTGAACAAGGATTCAAGTAGGTTTTTAATGATGCTTTTATTTCTGCTTACTTGAATGTTGTCTTATATTTTAATGCTAAACCTCAAAATGGTATTTATGAGATTGATGATCAAACAAACAATAACATATATAATCTTTCGAAGCATATCAAATTTGGAATTAATGATACATTTATATGGCATTGTAGACTTGGCCACATAAACAAAGCCAATGTGAAAAGGCTTCGGTCCGAAGGGATTCTTGAATCTAAAGGACAAGAATTCTTTGATGAATGTGAAACTTGCTTAGCTGGTAAACTCACAAAGGATCCTTTCACCCATGTTGGTGAACGGGCCAAGGATCTTTTAGCACTCATACATTCGGATGTATGTGGTCTTTTCAGAACCATGTCTAGAAATCATGAAAGATACTTCGTTACGTTTATTGACGATTATAGTCGATATGCCTATGTCTACCTCATGAAGCATAGACATGATACTTTTGAAAAGTTCAAAGAGTTTCAAAATGAAGTAGAAAACCAACTTGGTAAGACTATAAAGGTACTTTGATCAGGTGGAGAACACCTAAGCCAAGAGTTCACTAATCATCTAAAGGAACGTGGAATTGTTTCACAGTTCACTCCACCCAACACACCCTAACTTATTGGCATGAGTAATAGAAGAAATCAAACCCTACATATTATGGTTTGATCAATGTTGTGTAGAACTAATTACCTCACTCCTTTTGGAGTTATGCCCTTATGACCGCCGTCCGCCTTGTCAATCTAGCACCGATTAAGAAGATAGACAAAACCCCATATGAGATATGGAATAGGTCTAAACCCAATTTGTCTTACCTTAGATTATGGGGATGTGAAGCTTATGTCACCAGTGAGTCAAATGACAAGCTAGACCCTCGAGGCGAAAAAGTTATTTTCGTTGGATACTATAACAAAAGCAGATATTACTTTTTCCATCCTAATGCAAATATGATTTCCATCAAAAGAAAGGCACATTTCCATGAGAAAGAGTCTCTTGATAAGGAATAGGAAGTAATATGGTGGATCTTGAAGAAATTCGAGAAGCACAAACAAACGCTAATGAAGTCGGTACATATGAACAACAAGAATTTATTCCTAATTGAGACATAAACACAAGTGTTCGCAAAAGTAGCAGAACTCATAAAGAACCTAACAAATATCTTTGGATTTTGGAGTGTCCTAAGTTTCTGGTAGTAGCTGATTCTGGTGGTAACATACTAACTACAAGTCTGCTATCTCAAATTTGGAATCTATGAAATGGCTAGATGCCATGAATGCCGAGATGCAATCTATGCGTGACAATCAAGTCTGGGACTTGGTTGAACTACCCCTGGTTCACGGGCAGTAGGGAGCATAATGGATTTTAAAAAGAAAAACCAACATGCATGGAAATGTACACACCTAAAGCACAACTAGTAGCGAAAGGTTTCACTCAACTCAAGGTATTTACTATGATGAAACTTTCTCGCCCGTTGCTATGATAAAATCAATCAGGATATTACTTGCCATAGCCACATACTATGATTATGAGATATGACAAATGGATGTCAAAACCGCTTTTCTAAATGGACATCTTCCTGAAGATGTCTTTATGGTTCAGCCTGACGGTTTTGTTGATCCAAAATATCCAGATAGGATGTGTAAACTAAATAAGTCTATTTATGGACTTAAACAAGCATCTCGTAACTGGAATCTTCATTTTGATAAGAGAGAATTGTGGAATTTGGTTTTGTCAAAAATGAAGATGAGCATTGTGTTTATAGAAAGGCTAGTGGGAGCACTATATCATTTCTCATATTATATGTGGATTATATACTAATCACTGGAAACAATATCCCTATGCTTAACGAAGTTAAACAATGGTTGGGAGCTTGTTTTGCAATGAAAGATCTTAGAGAATCTGCTTACATTATAGGAATTAAGATCTATAGGGATAGATCTAAGTGGCTTCTAGGGTTTAGTCAAAGCACATACATAGATAAAATGATGACATGCTTTAAGATGGAAAACTCCAAGAAAGGAGAAGTTACTATGACTAAAGGTACTATGTTGAACAAATCACACTCTCCTTCAACGAACATTGATGTTAAGCGAATGGAAAAGGTTCCATATGCTTCGGTGATTGGTTCTATTATGTATGATATGTTATGCACTAGACCTGACGTGTTGTATGCTTTAAACATTGCCAACCATTATCAGCAGAACCCTGGCTTTGCCCATTGGACTGTAGTTAAGAACATTTTGAAGTACTTAAGAAGGATTAAAGACATGTTCTTAATATTTGGAAGAGTTACAGAGCAGCTCACTGTAAGGTGTTACACTGATGCTAGTTTTCAAACTAACCGAGATTACCCTCGCTCACAATCTGGTTTTGTATTCACACTCAATGATTGAGCCATCTACTGGGAAAGTTCCAAGCAGAGTGTGGTGGCAGATTTCACTGCTGAATCTGAATACATTGCAACATCTGATGCTGCAAAGGAAGCTGCTTGGATGAAGAAGTTCATAGCCAATCTCGATGTGGTTCCAAGTATTCAACAACCAATCAAGATATTTTGTGATAACACAGGCGCTATTACTTAAGCCAAAGAGCCCAGATCTCAATACAGGGCCAAGCACATTCAGAGGAAGTTTCACTATATACGGGACATAGTGAAACAGGGAGACATCATGATAAGCAAAATAGACATAGATCAAAACCTAGTAGACCGATTTACTAAGCCCATGACTCAAGACAAGCATGATCATCATAGGGATGCGATCGGGCTTTGATTAGCTAGTGATATGTTTTGATTTAGTATTTGGGTGTAGGAACATTTAACAATTATAATTTTGAATTCATTTTGATTTACTTATTTAAATGAAATTATGAATCTTATAACTGTGTTTAATTATAATACGTTAATTCATGAATATTGTATTCTAATTATCCGTAGTCGATCAGACTTGTGGGAACAATTCTGAATAAAGACTATTCTGGATTTAGACTCAAGGCCTTGACTTCTAAATTCACAAACCTTATTATGAATGATGTTGGATGTAACTCGCCACAAACGATCTTCACTATAAGATGCTTTGATATTGGTATACTCATTTAGTATCCTCTGACCTGAGATGCATACTAGAACTTCTGTTTACCAAGGGTTATTCTTTGATCACTGTCAACTGCTGTCATGTAACTTCCAGTTATAAAGGCTTTGATGAGAATAATTCTAGAGTTTAGTGGGAGTTGTATGTAGTCAATAAGGGATTTTGTACTCTTACATCATATATAACAGTTAGACGTCGTGGCACCCTCTTTGATTCAAACTGGTGAAGTGTGAGGCCTCACCCAAATTGACTGTGTGTTTGATTAGACCATTTTAAATCTTGATCGAGAACAGTAATGATTGAGCTCCATAAGAGAATTAACCTCAATGACTTAGTTGATGTCTTTTACAGAAAGAATAAATGACTGTGATTACCATAAGTTTATTATCTTGTTATAGTAAGCTGTTACTAAAACAAGTTGTTTTGGTTAATAACTTTAAAGTGTCATGCCTGGTTAGGGGCAGCCATGTGTATCTAGAGCGCCGCTCAATGTCTACATAAAGATTTAATCAAATTTCGTTCAAGTGGGAGTTTGTTAGAATATGTACGGGTTCGATTAACTTGACGATGCTAATAGAGCTATGACCCGTAAGAGTTACACCTTGGGCAACAAACATTATAGTTCACTTAATTAATAAACTGGCGTTTATGAATCATATCGGGTGTTGATAAATTATAAATGTCATAAATTATTTAATTAAAACATTTAACAATTAAATGTTATGTTTCGGGTTCGGTTATCTCGTGGGATAATATTAATCTAATCGGGCCCTGGGCCCGCGAGTAGATTAGTATTAATTAAAAAGTTAATTAGGTTTTAAGACCTAACAAACTATTATATATATGAACAAGAATTAAAAAAGGCTTTGAAACTGAGTTCCTGCCAGATAAAAAGGAACAACCAGTGAATTCCTTCTTTGGGTTTTCAAACCTTTTATTCTTTTTGTTCACGTTAAACCACCGAAGTCAAAACAAAAATCATCACCACTACCACCTTGTTCTATGATTGTCGTGGAGATCCGATCGCAACCATGCACCATGCCCTTTGAAACCGCGATCACCGTGTTCTTGTTCGTTTTCTAGCACTCGTTCGTTGAACCCTCGGTGTCTCAAATGGTTATTATTAAACACAAAGGTATATCTATCTCATTGGTAGGTTAATATTACTCTATAGTTGTATTGTCTATAATCAGATCCTGTCAGGTTCACTTTTGGTATTTGTAAGGTTTCATATAAGGATGATGCAATCCAAAATATTGAAACAGTCTGTCCTACTTGCATGCACAAAGTGCTGAAGTAGAATGCTTCGGAAGTTTCACATTCTACATTAGAAAATATTCTAAGTGTGAAATCTTCCAAAGCTAAGATCAATATCTTCCAAAGCCAAACATGAAGTCTCCCGTAGCTTCATAGACGAAGTCTTCCGAAGCCAGTTTATGAAGACAGATTTCTTCCGAAGACTTTTGAGTACATGCTTTATTTGATGTACCTTATACCATAGAGCTAGACCACATTTCCACTGCAACTCTATTTGACTCACGAAGTTTCACAAGTTAGTGAAAAGGTCCATGCTTTTAGTAAACTATACATTGAGGTCTTGAGTCTATTTCTTTTTACTTTATGTACTTTTATCCTTTTTGTAAATATTAGAATGTGAGCTATGGCATGTTATCGTCATTAGTTAAAAGGCAATCTTCCTTTTGACTCTACATTGATTTTGTTATTGTCTAGATCATGTATCCAGCTGGCTGCAAAGTATGGCCGGCTGTAGGATGTAGGATAAAGTATCTCTGGTCCATTGTATCTCAAGGTATGCTTTGTAACCCTTGTAAGGAACTAGGGAGCAATATACAACATTCTTGAAAACCAAACACTTATGTATTTTTCTTGTTCTATCTCTCATTTACTTGTGTTTCTTAGTATCATTGTAACTGGTTTCTAGTTCCCCATTTGATCTGTTAATTGTTCAAAATCAATCTCTCCTCACTGTGTGTTGTGTCATAAGTGACCAAACCCCCTCAAATGGTCCTGCAATTGGTATCAGAGCATTGCAGGCTCTTGATAGTAAGATCACACCATCTTAAGATCCCTCACACACATAATACATAAAATTTCAAATGGAAACTATCACTAAAGCTGATATGGAAACTGGAACCATGACAAAGTCCTCGCTAATCACTCTTGAAGATTTTGACAGTTGGTGCCAAAGAATAGAAGGTTTCATCAAGTCTCAAGATTCCAGGATGTAGGAATCTGTTGTCTCAGGACCTTACATACCAAGCACCTCTTCAGCTGCTGGAGGTGGTATGATTCCAAAGTTTATGGCTGACTACTCTGATGAAGATAGAAAGAGAGTAGAAATTGATCAAAAAGCCATGACAACCCTTCAGAATGCTCTTCCAAACTCTGTATATAGAGATTTCAAGAAATGCAAAATAGCTAAGCAGCTGTGGGATGCATTGAAACTAATGTATCAGGGTTCTACTGTAGCCATGGAGAACAAGAAGGATCTCCTAAAGCAGTAGTTTGAAAATTTCACCTTTAAAATAGGTGAAACCATGACTCAACAATACTTCAAGTATGTTGAGATTGTGGACAATCTAGTGGATGTTGGAGTGACTCATGAAAACAGGGACATTGTAAGGATGTTCATGTCCTCTCATCCTAGGCAATGGACATAATTTTTGTTGTTATCAAGAGGATTAAGAACCTTAAGACTCTCACTTTGATTGAGTTGTATGGTATTCTCAATGGATACCAGATGGAGATGAAAATGCAAGGTTCCTCTGATAACTCCAGCAATCAAATGAGTTCAGCCCTACATGTGACTAAAAGGGATAGCATAGAACCTCAACATCATCTTATATGCTACCCTGACAACTCATAAAAAGGGTCCTTTTATCACTTTCCTGGAGACACCAAGAGAAAGCTACACTCAAGGAAGCCCATTACAAGAGACAAGTTCTTCACATGCCTTTGTGTCTCCTAATGAAAGTTCATGCAACTTTCTATTTACCATTGAAGACCTGGACTGTATCCATCCTGATGACCTGGAGTACATGGAGATAGTCTAGCAGATGGCTCTTCTCACTCATAGTGGCAACAAGTTTTAAAAGAGGACATGAAGGAAGTTTCCTAGCAATACAACCAGTGAAAAGTTTAGGCTGGATAAAAGCAAAGTCAAGTGTTACAACTATAACCAAATGGGTCACTTTGCTAGGGAGTACAAGGAACCAAGGACAAATGGTGGCCAAGCACAAACCAGAACAAACTACACTAAGAAAGCCACCCAAAATGAGAAGCTAAAGCAACAAGGTAAAGTTGCTATTGAAGAACGAGGCTTTGACTGGAGTTTTCATGTGGAAGATGCATCTCCAAACCAAGCACTAGTGGCTGACCATTATGAAGCAAAGGTATTGGAACATCTCTATACACCTGAATGTATTGCTAAAGTTAATAGATACAGGTCCTACAACTTAGAGATGAGATCTGATCTTGAGTCCTTAAACATCTTAAATCTGATTTCAAAAGATCTAAAAATGACTATAAATTAAAGATAGAGGACTTAGAGAAAACCATTTCAGTTCTTAAAAATGAACACACCAACTACAGGACTCAGATCAAAGATCTCAAAACCAAGTTGACTGAATGCCAGACTGAGCTTGTTACTAGTAAAGCCAGGGTAGAAAAATGTGTTCTTGAAGAAAAGACCGTCAAGAACATTATATCCTCATCCTTGCATGAAAAAGTTTGTTATCAGAATAAGTAGGATTAGGATCTAGTGAGATCGCTCCTTCATACACAATCTTGTCTGTAAGATCTCTCCTAGGTGTGGAACTTATGAACATGAGCTTCCCCTTATAGATCCTTTGACTGAAGAGGATGAGGAAGGGATAGTGGAGAATGCCTCTGAGAAGAGTGAAGAAGAGGATTCTAATAAGGGTCACTATCCTTCTGAGGAGAGTAAGAAGCATGTGATGACTAAGTCTATGAGAAAGAACATGATCAGAAAGAGAAAGAGAAAATCAAAGAAGGCTCAAGAGATTAAGGCCACTTTTGACTCTAAGAAAAAACAAGTCTTTATCTCTGTAGGGCTTGAAGTGGTTAAGACTGAAGACATCAACTTGAACTCTAGTACTAAGAGTTTCGATTCATGTTCAAATCATCCCAGCATCAAGAAGAAGGCTGATTAGTTGTGGACCATTGCTACACAACCTGAACAATGCAGCTCCAAGTGTAGTTCTCACCCTAAAAGAATTGTCTCAGCATCTACAAAGGTGAAGGTGGAGACGAAAAATGATCAGGTTAAGCCTTGTTCTCAAAAGAAGGCTCATAGGAAGAAGAAAATGAACTGTGTTTTGTGTGAGAGTACTTCTCATCTTGCTATTGATTGTTTCTACAATCCAAGAAGTACTCTCCATGTGACCAAAGAAGAGACTTTTAAGAGTTCCAAGAAGAAAATAGCTTTAGAAGGAAAATCTATTTCCTTTAGAAGCTCCAAAATGAAGATGAAGGCAAGTGGTGTTGCACCCTGAAAGGATATACATGCCAACTCAATGGGTGAATTGATGATTGTTCAGCTGGAATCCCACAAGTCCAAAATGAAATGCAGATGAAGATCTGCAAGGAAAACAACAAGTGTTATCTTCCGTATTAGTTAATGCGGAAGACATAACTCTGATGCGGACAAGTGTTTACTCTTCCGCATTGACTAATGCGGAAGACATACTACTAATGCTGAAGAACAAGGTACTCTTACGCATTGAATAATGCAGAAGAACAAAAGAAGATGCGGACAAGACTTTGCTCATCCGCATTTGACAAATGCGGATGACTGCCCAAATGCACACAAGTATTTGTTCATCCGCATTAACCAATGCGGATGACCAACTTACTAATGCGGATGATCAAGTGGAAATGCTGATCAAGATTATCTAATCTGCATTTGTCAATGCAGATGAACAAACAGAGATGCGGATCAAGACTTAGACTAGTTTCTGATGTAATAGGTCAGGGGTAGTTTAGTCATTTTGTAAAGGCATCTTGTCTGCCTATAAATAGAATAGTTAACCTCGTACTGAGGAGACGGCTGATAGATAGAGAATTTTTGTTGTAATTAATTCTCTGTAAATCAACTTTGATATATACAATTACAAAAGCATTTATGAGTATTATATTGCATTGAATGTTCTTTGATTGTTTGTTTCCACCACTCAATCATTGACTTGATTATCATATTCGATTCTCAGTAAGAATATCAATCTTACTTAACCCCAGTCAATTGGTATCAGAGCTTTGGCTCTCGGTTCTGTTTTAGATCTGCGCATAGACTGAATAGAACTCGAATGATCTGATAATCAAGTTACTAGTAGTTGATTTCATCATCCCTACTTAGTAAATAGAAAGAATACTCAGAACCAAGAAAGAACTTCCGTCAACAATCAAGAAAAACCATTACAGACCATCTTCTGAACAAAGAAAGAACTGCTGTCACCAGTTAAACTTATTAATCACAATTAATCTTAAAATCAACTAAATCTATACTTACACAAGTTAAAATGGATTCTAACAGTTATTTTGAACTTGGTCATACACCTAAACCTCCTATGCTTAAACACAAATCTGAGTTTAAATAGTGGAGAATAAGGTTTAGAAATTATATCACAGGTGTTGATCCTGATTTCTGGATTTCAATATGCAAGGGTCCACACATCCCTGTTACTCTATCAACAACTCAA
>BJCM01183763.1:0-16222 GCA_018326385.1 Flaveria bidentis
TTTCTAATAATGATAGTGACAACTCTTGTACTTTGAGTGAAGATGAAGAAGAAGTGAGCTTTTATGCATCAAAACCTTCAAAGAAATCTTCTCAAAGCAAATCAGGAAAAGAAAAGGGAAGAACTGATGATAGAAGAGATTCCTCTAGATTATCAGCAAAGACCTCTTCAAACAACAACCAAGTAGAGCCTATCACTGTGATTCTGGAGTCTAAAGAACAAAAGGCAACCCTTGTAGCTTTTAGTTCAAGTATTCAAGCTTACTTGGGAAACACTTTATCATCTGCCAACATTTTCCAGCAAGACTTGGAAGAACTACATCCAGATTTAGTAGAGGAGATGGATCTTCAATGGAAAGTGGCTATTATTGCTTATAGAGCCAAACAGTACCTGAGAAGACATAAGAATTTTGCTGCAGCAAGTAAAACAACAAAGATTGGTGTTGATAAGTCAAAGGTAAGATGTTTCAAATGCAATTTCTACGGACAATTCTCTAGAGAATGTAATCAACAATCAAATCCTGTCTTGATACAACATCCACAACATCAGTCTAATCAACATCAACCTCATCAACAATCTATATCTCAAAGATCTTCTAGACAACCACAGATAACCAACTCATCCCCACTAGCCACAAATGCATTAGCAGGTCCAAGTAATTCTAAAGAATCTGGACTGATCATACTTCAAGATGGAACCTGTTACTAGAGCATGTATGAGAAGGAAGTTCTGGAAGAGAATCAAGCTCTAATGGCACACATGGAGAATAAAGTTCCATCCATGGCTAGAGAGGTAAGAGATAGATTGTGTTTATCAGTATGTGTTGAGGAAGTTGAAAGATATAGAGTCCATGCTCAATAATTGGATGATAAAGTAAAAGAAACAATGATTTTGAATGAATCTCATGTAAGAGAACATAAATTATATCAAATCAAAATTAACTCTATACAAAATGATTTAGATAAACTTATTTCAAAAAATTACAATCTAAAAGCCCAAGTTGAGCATCTGACCACTTCCTTAACTAAATCCATGGTTGATCATGCATCAACTAAAGTGAACCTTTAGAAGTTTCAACTTTCATCTCAGTAATATGAGAAATTATTAAATCATCATTTTGAATCAAAGAGCAGGTATGGGTTGGGATATAATGTTGTTGCACCTCCTATAAATAATAATAACACAACTTAACCTGAAACAATGAGAAACAATTTGTCAAATCATTTTGTGCCAAGCACCAAGTTTGAAGAAAAATCTAACCAACAAGTTAATCATAATGAGACTGAGGTGAGTGACACTGAGTCTTCTGAATCAGATCATATTAAACAAAATGATTTAGAATTTGACTTTGATGAGTGTGATGACTTGGATGATTCTGATGAACATGATGTTGATCAACTGAACATTGGTATGAATGTTGCTTTTGAAACAATCATTGCCAAAGTTCTTGAAGAAACAAAGTTGCAATATCCTCCTAAACAAAAAAACATGTTGAAGACTATTTGCAAGAGAATAGTACAGCTTAATGTAGGTCTTTAAGAACTTCATCAGCAACAAAAACCATCAACTGAAAGAATTGAACAATATACATCTACTAAGGAAGTACACACATCTTCCATAGAAAAAAGCAAGAAAAAACAATCAGCAGAACTTCAGTAGAAGAAGAAATCTTCTTCAGCAGCAGATATGCAGAAGACCAAATCTACTGAATTAGTAGAAGATCTGCGGAAGGCAAAAAGAAACAACTAACAAATCAAACAAGAAAATGGGGTATTCCAAGCAGCACAAATCAGCAAATGATAAACAAGAATCTTTTGATAGTATGCCAGGGAAAGGCAAGAAAAAATCAATTGCAAAACTAGAAAAATATTTGAAGCTTCAAAAGCTAAATGAGAAAAAGAAAGTAGTCAGTTATGATAATGAATCAGAGGAAATGTATTGCAAATGGTGTGGTATGAAAAATCACAATACTAAATATTATTACTTCAGCAGCTATTGTTCTATTTGCAATATGAATAATCACATGACCTCTAACTACTACTTCAACAAAAATTATGCAATTTGCAACAAAAATAACCACTCAACTTATGAATGTTATTTCAACAAGAAAAACAAGACAAAAAACACAAAGAAGTCACAATCTAATAAGGGTGAATCAGACTCTCAATCCAATGAAAGTCAAGAAGATTCAAAAACAAAGAAGCAATAACAAAAACACAAAGCAAAACCAAAGGAGAAAACATCTGCTGATGATAAACCTTTGAAGAAAAGAACATAATTTTAGCACTCCAAAACACCTCACAAAAGGGTGGATTTGAGTGATAAAGAAACAAATGCTGATGATGCTTTCTTTGATAATTTTGAAAAGGGAACTTATGTACCTCATTCAAAATCAAAAGATGATGAAACTTTCAATAATCAAGGTTCACTGTTAAAACCAAAGCAACAAACCAACAAAGATAAGGTGAATGAAGAAGAGAGTAAGAAACCAGAACCAAGTTCAACAACCTCATCCATAACAGAATCATCCTCACCATAAACAAAAAGGAATGAATCAATAAAGACTAAAATTAACACTGAAACTTCGAGACTTATTCATGAAGGAGTAACAATTTTAGACACTCTTGGCAAACCCAAGATCTTTAAGGCTTGGGTTGTCAATTCTAATTGATTTTTTTATTTGTGCAAGAACAATCATGGAGAGCTGACAACAAGTAGTATGTTGACAGTGGTTGTTCCAGGCATATGATAGGAAACTATTCTCTTGTCCATGACTTCAAGCATAAAAATGCCTCATGTGTGGCATTTGGTGGGGATAAAAAGGGAGGTAAAATAGTTGGTGAAGGAATGGTAACTAATGGTGTGCTCAAAATTGAGAAAGTAAACTATTGTGAAAATTTACAGTATAATCTATTGAGTGTTTCTTAAATTTGTGATCAAGATTATAACATATTGTTTGATAACACTAATTGTTACATTTTTAAGTCAAGTTTTTCAGTTCCAGAAAAATGGATCCTTCTTAAAGCATTAAGAAAAGGGAACACCTAAGTTTTGGATATGAACAATACAACACTCACAAGTAATGAAACATGCCTTCTATCTAAGTCATCAGAAGATCAATCTCAACTATGGCATAGAAGGCTTGTTCATTCCAACTTAAAGAACATACTGGACGAGCCATAACACAATCAATTCGACGGCAAACATAAAACATCACATTGATTCACACAATCAAACACAAACCCTAGCATCCGTCACATCAATACGTCATCAACATTAATACAATCAAAGCATATATTGTATATTGCATTCATTCTTTATTTATATGTAATCATTAATTAGTTTTAATGAATACTTTTGAATCAAATCTTGTTTGCTTATTTATTGTGTTCGTATCATTGTGTTCGTCATAATAAACATTTGCTTGATTTGATATTTATTCATAAAAACAATTAAACAACAGTTAATGATCATTCCATAATCATTAGCTTGATTCCATTCTTCTAACACTGATAATTCCTGATTGTGATCCTTTGATTCATAGTGACCTTTCTCAGAATCCTCTTCATCTCTCTTCTCAAAGTCATTCTTCACTATCTCTTCTCATCCTTTTCATTTAAGGGGTCTATTAGAGGAATCTCATCTTCACAAGTTTCATACCTAGGAGATCTTACAGACAAGATTATGTGTGGAGGAGCTATCTCACTAGATCCCATTCTCTGCTTATTCTGATAACAAAATTTTGCATGCAAGGATGTGGATATTATGTTCTTGAAGGTCTCTTTTTCAAGAACATATTTTTCTGCCCTGGATTTGCTGATCACAAGCTCAGCATGACATTCAGTCAACTTAGTATATACTCATTTTTAGTTCTTTTAAAATCAGATTTTAAGATATTTAAGGACTCAAGATAAGATCTCATCTCTAATTTGTAGGACCTGTATCTATTAACTTTAGCAATTTATTAGGTGTACAGAGATTTTCCGATACCTTTGCTTCATCATGATAAGCCATTAATGCTTGGTTTGGAGATACATCTTCCACCTGAAAGCTCCTGTCAAAATCTCATTCTTCAACAGCAACTATAGCTTGCTGCTTTGGCTTCTCATTCTAGGTGGCTTTCTCGGTGTAGTTTGGTATGGTTTGTGCTTGACTACCTTTGTCCTTGGTGCCTTGCACTCCCTAGCAAAGTGACCCATTTGGTTATAGTTGTAACACTTAACTTTGCTTTTGTCTAGTCCAAATTTTCCACTGGCTGTATTGCTTGGAAACTTCCTTTATGTCCGCTTGTAGAACTTCTTGGGTCTATGAGTGAGAAGAGCCATTTGCTGGACTATTTCCATGTACTCCAAATCATCTGGATGGATACAGTCTAGGTCTTCAAGGGTGAAGAGCTCTTGTGCTCTTATTAGAAGACACAAAGACATATGAAGAGCTTGTCTCTTGAAATGGGCTTCCTTGAGTGTAGCTTTATTTTGGTGTCACCGAGAAGGTGATAAAAGGACCCTTTTGTGAGTTGTCAGGGTAGCATATAAGATTATGTTGTGGTTCTATGCTATCCCGTTCAACCACATGGAGGGCTGAACTCAATTGATTGCTAGAGTTACCAGATGAACCTTGAATGTTCATCTCCATCTGGTATCCACTGAGAATACCATACAACTTTGTCAGGGTAAGAGTCTTAAGGCTCTCAGTCCTCTTGATAACAACACAATAATGTGTCTATTTCCTAGGAAGAGAGGACATAAACTTTCTTACAATGTCTCTATTCTCAAGAGTCACTCCAACATCCATTAGAGTGTCCACGATCTCAACATACCTGAAGTATTGTTGAGTCATGGTTTCACTTGCATTAAAGGTTAAGTTCTCAAACTTTTTAGGAGATCCTTCTTATTCTCCTTGGCTTCAGTTGACCCCTCATACATCAGCCTCAGTGCATCCACAGTTGTGTAGCTGTTTTTGCACTTCTTGAAGCCTCTGTATATGGAGTTTGGAAGAGCAGTTTGAAGAGCTGTCATGGCCTTTTGATCAATCTCAACTTTCTTCCTATCTTCATAAGAATAATCAGCCACAACCTTTGGATCATACCACCTCCAGCAGCAGCTAAGAGGTGCTTGGTATGTAAGGTCTTGAGACAACAGATTCCCACATCCTGGAGTCTTGTGATGTGATGAACCCTTCCATCCATTGGAACCAAGTGTCAAAGTCTTCAGGAGTGATCAGTGGGGACTTTGTCATGGTACCAATTTCTATATCAACTTTAGTGATAGTTTCCATTTGATATGTTAAGTATTTTGTCTGTGTGAGGGATCTTAAGATGGTGAGATCTTACAATCAAGATCTTGGAATGCTCTGATACCAATTGCATGACCGTTTAGGAGGGTTGGTCACTTACAAAATAAAACACACAATAAGAAGAGTGATGTTTAGAACACTTAACACACAAGGATGTTACTTAGAACACAGGTAAATATGAGATAGAGCAAGGAACAAACAACAAAAGTAAGTTGGTTTTTAAGAATGTTGTATATTTTTACAAGTGTAAAAAGCACACTTCTAAAGTTACAAAGACCACTTATACTACATCCTACAACCAACCATGCTTTGAAGGCCAGTTGGAAACTTTTGAACTAGACAACAAAATCCTTAGGATAATTGTTTGTTACTTGTCAGGTATTGGCAATGGCTTTATAACATAGTGACATTAATGATTAACACTCACAAATGTGATATAGACTAAATACTTGCACATGTAAAATTAGATGACTTTAGATGACTTTTAAGAGAAAACAAATTGTTGTTTTAAAAACTTGTCAGGTATTACATCACCACACAAAAATATATAATTTTTGTTAATCTTACAAAAAATCATAATGTAATGATGTGTCTATTAAATTCGACATTATGGTTCGAGATGAATGTAGGCTAAGCGATGCTAACCTAACCACCTGAGGTTACACCTCAATGTTTGGACCATCCACTATGCAAACATAAACAAAAGCATGTATTCAAAAGTGGTCCAGCTTTATGGTAAAGTAAATCATATAAAAGCATGTATTCAATATTCTTCGGAAGATAATCTTTCGTCACTTCTTAGCTTTGGAAGACTTTGTCCTTGAAGCTTCGGAAGACTTCATTTTAAGCTTCAAAAGATGTTAGCCTTGGCTTTGGAAGATTTCACACTTAGAGTATTTTCTAGTGCATGGTGTAAAACTTCCAAAGCATCTCTACTTCTGTACTTTAGTGCATGCATGCAAGAAGACTTTGGATGTTTTAGATGTATCAACCTTTACATAAACCTTACAAACTCCCCCTAGGCTGATGCTATCAAAACATTTAAAGACTTTGGATATCTACAGTCCTTCTCATGATGACCATTCCTTTCTTCATTAGATGGTCAAGATCACTCAGACTCTCATAGTGTCTTCTCATTTCAAAAAGATCATGTAGTGGTAGATTGAACATGTCTTGCCATGTGTAGACATCTTCAACAACTTGATCTCTGATTACATGCCATCTCTCTAGATTGGTAGTGTAAGTCCAGGATAAGATAATTAAATATGTGAAGCTTAAATCTTCAACACCTTAAATAAATGTCTGAAGCTCACCAGGATATAGGTTAGTACTCCTCTCAATCTCACTAATATAATTAAATGCTCACGTGTTCTAGAATTGATAATCTCTTGACCTCACAATCCACAATGCATTCGGGAGTGTAACGGAATGCACGGAACAAGTTAGAACTACCAAATAATGACTAGATTAACATTAAATAATAGATTAATAGGGTTAATTCACTCTCATGCAATTAAAGCCTCAAAACATAATAATCAAGACTAATCTATAATCCTTCTATAGGACCTTTAGAAATGGTCAATGCAATTATTTTACATGAGGAGAAACTTAAAATATTTAACATATCAAATATAGGAACCGGATTTATGATGATACTAAGAATACAAGTAATAAGATACAAAATAAGAACAATAACAAGATAAAATGGTTTTTAAAAATGATGTATATTATTGTCAAGTTGTTTTACAAGTGTTACAAAGCATGCATATAAAGACAAGTACTTGAGTCACTTTACACTACATTCTACAACACGTCATACTTTGGCCAGCCGGAAACATTAATCTAGATAACAAGTTTAACGTAGATTTCAAAGACAGATTGCCTTTTGACTTGTGACTATGATATGCCATAGCTCACATCTTAATATATTACAAAAAGGATAGAACTATAAAAGTAGAAAGTTACAAACAAAAAACCTTAATGTACAGTTTGACAAAAGTATAAATTTTTCACCGACTCATATAAGTTGGTGAGTATTTAGAAATGACAACAAAAGTGGTTCAGCTTTTGTCAAAAGATGATTCAGAGAAAACATGTCTTTGTTGTCTTTAGAAGAAATCAGTCTTTGGCTTCGGAAGACTTTCTTTTTGACGCTTTGAAAGACTTCAATTTTGGCTTAGGAAGATATGGTGTTTTGGCTTTGAAAGATTTTATATATAGCATAATTCACTGAGTTGTATAAATTTTTTTGAAGTAACTTCCTTGTACTTCATGCATACATGCTGAGAGATCTTTGGTTGCATTAGCCTCTAAGTGTAATACACCTTCCTCTCTTGGTCAGTCAAGCTCCTATTTTAAATCAGTGTTGTTACCTATTTCTATGGTGATCTACATCTAGAATCAATCAACCTTAATCAAAACACAAACTAAATGATTAAAATGTATATTATAATTGAATAGCACAAAACTAATCAACCAAAGCATATGACATGATAAACGTAATCATCCAAAATACAAAAACCTATTTAACATCAAAATCAGTAATAACATGCCTTTAACGTGAATACTATCCAATCAAAGTCACCAATACCCAAAAATAAACAAAATCAACCAATAACATCACAAGTCTAGATAGTTTATGTGTTTAGCTACTCATAATCATAACGAACGTATGGAATCCAGAAATAATATTAAACATGATTGAACAAGTTCTAAAAACAATAAAGAACATGCAATAGTTGTTAATCGAAAGGTTTACAAACTAAATGGCCTTAAATTATTTAAAATAGCACATCAAACTCTCTCCAAAAGCTCCAATACCTTGGCTTCTACCGCTCTAGTGAGTAATAAGTTGTAACACCCTAAGAATTACCGTCCATTTTTTAAATAACAAAAACTAGGGTTTTGGGAGTCAAGGGACGTCAGACAGCACAATGGATAGGTGTTGCGGTCTGCAATGGCTTGTGGCGATCAAAATTATGTCAGAATTTCACGCACGTTGTTGTTGCCAACCACACAGGATAGGTGTTGTGCTCCGAGTATCTTCTAGCGTCTATTTTCTCTTTTTAGGTTCTAAACTTTACTAACTTCTAACTCAAGGTTTGGTTTATCCACTTGGGTTTTTTTCTAGACTAGTGATAATGTACTAGTATATCTGTAACACTCAAGCCCATAATGTATTTTATTTTATAAGCTCTTATTCAAATCACATCTCCATCAACAAATACAAAATAATTCAAAATTTAGAAGGGCTAAGGAAGACAAACCCTTAGATTCATGTCAATAGAAAAGGCTAAGGAAGATAAACCCCTAGATTCATGTCAGTTACAGCTTATTCCATTATAAGTATGTGTTCAGGGTAAACGCTTATAGGGCGATGACTTTTATGCGTAAATGTAAATAACTTAACATTGATGGTAGTTTTCCTTAGGGTATCATTAGATATAAAAGTTGTCTTTTCAATTGTTAGACTTGGTAAGGGATTTTTTTTAACACAAGAGACATTGTTTAATGACATTCAAAAGTATATTGATCGCATGAACGGGTGAGACAATAATGCAAGACCGTTTAGGAGGGTTGCTCACTTACAACACAAACACACAATGAGGAGAGTGATGTATAGAAAACTTAACAGACAAAATAGGGAACTGTTTAACACATAATGATGTTACTTAGAACACAAGTAAATATGAGACAGAACAAGGAACAAACAACACAAGTAAGTTGGTTTTCAAGAATGTTGTATATTGCTATCAAGTTCATTTACAAGTGTAAAAAACACACTTCTAAAGTTACAAAGACCTGAGATACTTATACTACATCTTACAGCCTGCCATACTTTGAATGTTAGCTGGAAACATTTGAACTAGATAACAAAATCCAATGTAAAGTCAAAAGGTAGATTGCCTTTTGACTAGTAACTATGACATGTCATAACTCACATCCAAATATATTACAAAAATGATAAAAGTACATAAAGTAGAAAGCACGGACTCAAGAACTTAATGTACAGTTTACAAAAAACATGGACCTTTTAACCAACTTGTGAAAGTTGGTGAGTCAACAAAGTTACAGCGGAAAGTGGTACAGCTTTATGGTAAAGTACATCAGATAAAAGCATGTATTCAAAAGTCTTCGGAAGATAATATGTCTTCACTTATTGGCTTCAGAAGACTTTGTACTTGAAGCTTTAGAAGACTTCATTTTAAGCTTCAGAAGATATTGGTCTTCGCTTCGGAAGATTTACACTTAGAGTACTTTCTAGTGCATGGTATAAAACTTCCGAAGCATCTCTACTTCTGTACTTTAGTGCATGCATACAGGAAGACTTTGGATGTTTTAGATGTATCAGCTTTTACATTAACCTAGAAAGCACAAAAAGGGTAACATACGAAACTTCATCGTGTGAATGACAAGATATAATAACTCTTACACTACTGAATTGCAACTTGAATTGAATAAAATATCATTAGCAGAATCTATAACCTTGATCCCTTCTTATGTTAGCGACCATTTTTGCCTCTTAAACAAACTTTCTTGGTTTCATTTGTGAACACAAAGTGTGAAGGACTGTGGATCAAAGTATTGTTGAGATTTTAAATGAGAATGGTCTTGGACCTAATGTTTAGTCAATACTTTTATCAAACAATATCCATTCTTGGTTCACTTTTTTAATTAACATCATGTTATGGTAAGGGTGTCCAAAAGTTCGGTAACCAAACAAAAACCAAAAACTAAACGGAATCTATAACCAAGAAATCCAAATCGAATTGATTATTAGGTTTTTCGGTTTCATTCCTAATCGTATTCGAATTGCTTATTTGGTTATCGATTTAGTTATCATCCTACAAATCTCGCTTACTGAATAATACATGGTTTAGTCAGATAACAGGGAATGAATAAATTGATATACCAATATTTAAATCCTTAGGATAATTGTTTGTTACTTTTCAGGTATTGGCAATGGCCTTATAACATAGTGACATTAATGATTAACACTCACAAATGTGATATAGACTAAATACTTGCACATGTAAAATTAGATGACTTTTAAGAGAAAACAAATTGTTGTTTTAAAAACTTGTCAGGTATTACATCACCACACAAAAATATATAATTTTTGTTAATCTTACAAAAAATCATAATGTAATGATGTGTCTACTAAATTCGACGTTATGGTTCGAGATGAATGTAGGCTAAGCGATGCCTAACCTAACCACCTGAGGTTACACCTCAATGGTTGGACCATCCACTATGCAAACATAAACAAACATCACTGAGGGCTATTTAGTGAATAGCCTATTGCTTGTATCATTTGACCTTGTTACGTCCTCTAGATATTTTATGGTAGTCTGATAAGTTATTGTGACTGATGTGCTAGAAACACTTAGTCCAACTCGATCTGTCCACCCTCTTTCAGCTAGGCTTCTTATTTTTAATGCTCAGGTTGTTGTTTTGGCTTGATAACAATTTCATTTGAGCCTTTAGTGATGTTTATGCTTTCGACCAGACCCCGACTCCTAAAATATAAGATGACACGTTGTTGCCTTGATAGAAGTGGAAAACATACTTCCAAAAAGAGGCATTTATTATATATAATAGACATCATAAAATATAGATTTTATAAATGCTCAATGGATGTATAGCAAAGACATTAAAAACATATAAGACACTACAAGAGAACCTTCCTTCACCCATATTAAATTAAAAAGTTGACTATTTTAACTTTTGTGCTAATTGATAAACAAAACATATTATGTTAACCAAATTCAAAACTTACAAACTTAGTTTACACGTTTTAGAAAACTTTATATTAGCAGGTGTAGAAAATTGGACTAAATGAAAAGTCAAGAGGGATAAAAGTTACGAAGGAAAAAAAAACAATACACTTTATTTCAAATTTTAAAAAAAGCACATGTATTTTCAGCTAAAAAATAAACAAGATATTATTCGATTCAATAGTAGGTATGCCTAGACTGAGGCTCCTGCGGGACCAAGCATTGAATCAACCTTTAGATTGGATATCGACTTGAATGGGTCTGGTCGGGCTAAACCTTATTGTGTCAGGATTTTTATGTCTCGGGTCAAGTTAAGCTAAGGCTAGGCTTAGACATTTTTAGACACACTCATTGTTAGTTTGTGATATAGATTGCCCAAATATTATATGCTTAACGGTAAAATCAATCCATGTGATTAAAATTCTTACATTTGTTATTAGAAGTTAATGTAAATTTTAAGTAATAATAAATAGATAAGTGAGTTGTCATTCTATAAAAATAAATTTGTATTCAAATCAAACATTTAAACGTCCTAATGGTCTTTTTGTCTTTTAATATCAAGTAATTGACCTCTTAACGGCCATGGAAAATGTCAAACATGCCATCAATCACGTTTCTTATGTCTTATTAAGATTTTAGAGAATTCATTAAGTTTCAATATGTATAAATGAGAAAATGGAATATATTAATGTAAATCTTTTATATGATAGTTTTATAGGAAACCTTTTTAGTATATTTTTCTTTGAAATTCAAGTTACAAGCTCACACATTATATTTGTTTTCAAATAAATCATTTGATTGAAGATGAGAAACTAGAATTTCAAACCATAAACCAAATCCTACTACTTCCAAAAGCTTTCGCATATAACCATGAACAAAACTGTTTGAAACAACTAAAAATTCTTGTACTATAAAAGTTATAAAAAAACCCTGAGTTGCCTAATTTTTATTGGTTTCATTAGAATGGTAATGAGTAAAGTGAATAAACGAGTATAACTTAATAATCTATAAATAAGACTATATTTAATTGAAGTTAATTAGTTAAAACTGTTTGAAACAACTAAAAATTCTTGTACTATAAAAGTTATAAAAAAACCCTGAGTTGCCTAATTTTTATTGGTTTCATTAGAATGGTAATGAGTAAAGTGAATAAACGAGTATAACTTAATAATCTATAAATAAGACTATATTTAATTGAAGTTAATTAGTTAAAACTGTTTGAAACAACTAAAAATTCTTGTACTATAAAAGTTATAAAAAAACCCTGAGTTGCCTAATTTTTATTGGTTTCATTAGAATGGTAATGAGTAAAGTGAATAAACGAGTATAACTTAATAATCTATAAATAAGACTATATTTAATTGAAGTTAATTAGTTAAAAATATTTAAGATAATTTTTTAACAATAGAAGTGGTAAAAAGTATATATAAAAAAATAAGAACATACAGAATGAAAATAAAAAATAAAAATTACACATTTTATCATTTTAAGAGGTAAGAGCAAAGTGATCATTAACTAAAAACTAACAAAAAAAGTTAACTTCTATTATTGCTACAAAGAATCATATGGTACAACTAAAATTATTAATTACATATTTTACCAAGCTTTAAAATCAATTAGGCTCGAGCTTGGCTTGAGCTAGATAAAGCGTGGCTCATTACAAATTTTCTATCAATCCGATCTCAAGCAGCTAATGAATGGTTCAGATCGTTTGCACCTACAAAGAAGTATATATATATATATATATATATAGGAGGGATCAAATGAAACCAAGTTTATAAATGAAAACCGTGAAAACCATATCCAACCAATCAGAAAATTTTAATTTTTTACCATTAATTTAATCAAAAGGGTGTTTTTATAATTTTGGCTAAATCTTATTTTAGAAACAGTCAATCAATTCAATCTTTTACGTTTTTTTCTCTAACTGATTTTTCTTCTTAATTCTGCATCAAAATTGATTTCTTCATTATCATCTTCATCCGTCAAGTTCTTCAATTTCACATACATTCATTGATTTTGATTTTAGGTTTTTCCATATACGGGTATTTGTTATTTAATTTCGATTTTTGATAGTTCTTAGTCATGGATTGTTACAGTTCAGAAGAATTGAATCAATCGACCGATATCAATGAAAATTCTATATGTCAATCGGTATATATTGAGCAAAATGAATCATCATGTGCTCCGGTCATAACCAACGAATACCACCAGCACCACACCATTTCTATTGTTTATTGTTGAAGTACATATAAGTTTCGATTGGTTTTTGGTTCTATGATTGGATGTTCAGAGAGCGTCAAATCATTTTGAATTCAAAATCAAGAGGTTAGCTTTTTAATTTAATTGTAAAAAGTGTCGTAAACATAAAATTTATGTTGATTTAATAATAATAAATATGTGGCATAAAAAAGGGGTGGCGGCTAGGCTTACAGGATAGAACTGGTAATATCAAGATGAAGAAGATGATGAAGATGAACTATGTTACGTATATGTAACCCTAATGAAGAAGGTGATGAACTAGATGGACAATAGGTATCATGATAAGATACATATATGTACCCACTCGTAACGTACGTATATGTAAGTTTGATAGCTATGAACTGAACAAAACAAAAACTTAATACTGTTGCTACATATGCGTAACACTAATGTTACATATACGTAACGATGTTGTCACATATTTTAAATTATATACTTATTGTATTGTATTTTATTATATTTTATGTATATGGACTAAGTCTTATCTTTTTATTTTGATAGATTTCTTTAACGATTTTGGGTGGAGTATCGTTATGACTCATTTGTTGCTAGTCATTCTTGCTACAATCTCATATTATATCATCTATACATCTTTTTGGTTGCAATATTTTCTTTGGTTTTCTAATAGATTTGTTAACATTTTACCATTGTTACATTATGTAAAATATGGATTACATGTTGCAAATATGTGGCTATGTGTATGTAACTCCGTTGTTAATGTTAGCAATAACCACTTAATTCATGTAACATAGTCCTTAAGTTTTATAGCTTATGCTTTCAAATAATTCAAAAAATCGATTTATATATACATAAACGTATGTTATATTCAACACTAACATATACGTAAATGTGACTTACATGTACATAAATGTAGGTCATATTCAACGTGATCATAGACACAAATACAACTTACTTACATATACGTAAATTCGACTTACATATACGTGAATGAAACATATATAAACATACGTCAACTAAAAAACTCAAACTAATCATTAAGCAAAAAAATGAAAATATATTTGATTTTTAATTTTTTTTTTAAAAAAATAGAAGAGATGAGAGGGGTGAGAGGAAAGAGAAAAGATTTGAGAGAATTTATGAACATTTAATTATATGTGGTGGTTACCAAATTAATTATTTTCTGTTTTTCCAATTATGCCCTTAAGATCTTAGTAAATACTCACAATCTTTAATTAAATTACTAAAATATCATTAATTAATCTCAACCATAGATCAAAATGATCAAAGGTGAAAAAATGGTTTTTTTAGTTTTTAATTATAACATGGTTTCTATTAGAACCCTCCCCCCTATATATATATATATATATATATATATATATATATATATATATATATATATATATATATATACACACACACACATATATATATATATATATATTAAATTTGCTAAAGAAGTCTTCCAAACATCAAATGAACATTAAAAGCATGAAAATTAAAACTAAAATACATTAAAAACTAATTATAACATAACTAGTATTAAGCCCCTCGTTGCAGCGGGGGGTGTAAAACATTGACAAGTAGCACCAATTTAACACTATCAACAGGGACCACCAACACCGGAAATATTCGTATTAAAAAATAAATAAAAACGGGGAAAATAAAACCAAACGAAAAGTAAATGTAATAACGAAAATAAAACATTAAAACCAATAACTAACTCGATTTAAGACTCATGTGTTGTAAATGGGCCATTAAATGGGAAAAGGTAGGTGTAATAATGTTGAACCACATGCGTACGTTATGGCGTGTTAACTCGTAAAATTTTAATAGAAACGTAAAAGGAAAATTTTGTAAAAGATGAAAAGTATAGAGAAGCAAAGTGAAAATTAAAAATATATAAGTGTTAAGTTGTAAAATACGTAAAAGTGTTAGGTAAGGAAATTATAAAAGAAAAGAAAAAACAAAAGTGAGTACAATACACTAATAAATCTTATGCACAACTCATAATATACAAATTAAGTTGATAATTAATTATATATATAATAAATCGAGTTTAGACCAATTATGAGTACAATTATCTAAGCCAATTGTACCACTCTAATGCACATACAAACTTGGTAATTAGTTAAATATAATATAAATCGCAGGTTAAAACACTTTTGTAATCATGAAATCTAACAATTTTTATGAACCACAAATGCAAGCCAAATTCGTGTAAAACCCATAATCAAACATTGAAAAACACATAAAACCAAAATCAAAACCAAAACCGATCACGTTATATTAAGACCTCTTTAAAATTATAAATCTTGTGCTTAAACATTGATAAATACATTAAGTCTCATTTATTTGAAAACTTATCATGCTTTATTTCCTTCTATTGACAAAAGTTAGGGGCTGTTTGATTGCGCTGACTGAGTAAGATCTGACTGAGTAAGAAGCTGACCCAGTAAGAGGTTCTGACTGAGTCTGCATCTGACTGAAACTTGGTTGTTTGATTTAGTATCTGACTGACCCAGTAAGAGGCTACTACCCTCACGACCATTGTTTGTTATTTCATGTATACATGCTTCGAGAAATGTTTTGTCGACACAATCCGACTTCCAATTAACTCTATCTTTTCTTTCTGTCATGCCTAGATCAAGAACTAATTTGTTATTTCAAGAACTAATTTGTTATTTCAAGATAATCACATAAGCAATATATACATACCCATATACATACACATCTACATACCCATATACATACACATCTACATACCCATATACATACATATCTACATAGCCATATACATACACATCTACATACCCATATACATACACATACATACCCATATACATACCCATATACATACACATCTACATACCCATATACATACACATATACATACCCATCTACATACACATCTACATACCCATATACATA
>BJCM01183777.1:0-17354 GCA_018326385.1 Flaveria bidentis
ATGCTTTTGTTTTTCCACGAATTAGGTGGTATTTATAGGTTAGGGTTGCTCATTCGGGCGACTGAACCATCATGGTTCAGTCGTGCGATTGAGCCATGCAGTTAATCCATTTGCACGACTGAGTGTTCAGTCGTGCGACTGAGTCAATCTTATGTTATAATCATACGACTGATCCAATCTCCTGGTTCAGTCGTGTGACTGAGTCATTCGCATGAAGATGTTCATGCGTATGGTCCATTAGCATGGGCCAATCGCATGATAACTTCATATTACTAATTTTGAATGTATTAATTATCATTACATTATTTATATTGGTTCAATCAACCACAAACCTATATATCAATTCGATAAGCGTTAAACAACTCATTAATGAAATATTAAATATTATAAACACAACCAAACATTTTCATTTCCTTAAGTACCCAACTATTACATAAGTGTAAGACAATAAAGATATATTACATTAAGATCAGAATCAAGGTACACATGTATCAACAAAAAGACTATTTTTTACGTTTTTAAGCTCATTACTCTTCATTGTGTCTTTTGTGAACTTAATTGTGTCTTTTTGTTAATTATTTTGTTTTCTTGAATACTATTACGTTTTTTTAAATGATGACTTCTAAAATCATGTAATGACAAAATAACATTGTTATGTATCTCTAGTATACAAAAATTAATAATAAATTAACAACTAATTAATCTATTCCATTAAAAACAATGACAAAATAACACAATGTCTCATTGTGTTCGTTGATAGTCATTATGTTATCTTGAACATTATAAATTTTACAAAATATATTACCAAAATAACATTATTGTATACTTCTAATTGAAAACATGATAGATGATAACAAGTTTATATAACCTATAAAAACAATGACAAAAAATAACATATTGTGTTATTTTTAACACTATTAATTAAAAAAACATTGATAAAGATATATCATTGTGTACTTATAATTATAAAACACAATGATAGATAACGAGTTTGTATAATCTATAGAAACAATAAAGAATAACACAAACACAATGATGGATGTATATATATATATATATATATATATATACATACATACATACATACATACATACTAGGTTATGAACCCGTGTGGTTACACGGATACAAGTCAAACAAATTTTAAAATTAACAAACATTTATAATAAAAAGATTCGTATTATGTTTTATAAATTTTATTTACAACTACATATTAATATTACTTTTACTCTTAATAGATTTACAGCTATAAATGCAAATTACTAATCTCTAAAAACTTCTTTTCTTTGAATCCATGATGAATACTATCAATGACTAAAGTGTTTTTGTAAAGTATAATTGAATCATCATACCACGATATATAATATATAGTGTTGTGATTAAACTTCCAATCCCTAAAACCATGGATTTAAATTTTGAGTCTCCTTTAGTTAGGTACAGTGATAATAGAAAGATATTTTTAAAATTAAAATAAAGAAACTTTTCTAAATGCATTTGTTATCTTTAGAAAATCAAGTGAGTTAAGAACTAAAATTCATCAATTTTCAGTTTTTATTTAGTTAAGTAAAGTCATGAGGTTAAATATTTTTAAATTTTTAAAAAATAATGAAAACATCAAATCATTGTATTTTGGGAAAGTAATAATAAATTCCTGCATTTTTGGTTAAATGAAACGTAAATAAAGCATGATTTGATTTTAATTTGATAGTATAAAATCATGGGGTTGCAAAAATTTGAAAACGTCTAAAAAAAGAAAGGTTTATATATATAAATTATAAACAAAAGTTGCACATATGTATCTTGATTTTTAATCTAATAACCTAAAACCAAAGATTTTAGGTTATTTATAGTAAACTATAAATCCGTGTGACACATAGAATGCTAATAGAAAAATTCTACAAATAAAGAAGAAGATTTCATACATGTAAAATAAAAATAAAAATATCTAAATTAAAAATAGTTTGGATGAATGGTAACAAAAATGGTTGCAATCTGTATCACTACGTAATTCGATCATCTATACATCTTCATTGGGTCCCACCATCTAATCGATTTGAGCACCAACTGCAATTCACTTCACTTCAGTAACAAATTCACTCATAATATATAAAAGATTAAAAGCTAAAATGAAGAGAAACTTAAACCCATATAAGAAACAAAATTAAGGGACAACTAAATAATGATCATCATGAACTTAAAAAAGAGGATATTTACAACATGTTGGTTCATGTTTCTTAGAACATTACCATTTGAAATAAATCATAACAAAGAGAATCGATGTTTAATTAATTAATTACCTGAATCATTAGCTTTAGTACTTACGTCTTAGTCAAAAATGATAACTGATTGTTTCATAACTTTTAAAGATAGTGTGACCAAGTTTTGTAAAGTATAACAAATATGAAAGCAATATGAAAATAACTTAAATTACCTTGATGAACTCTTCATAAAAAAGACTTCAGCTTTGGAGACATGTTTCTTATTTTCCAGCTAATGGTAGTACCTAAATAAGAAAACTCAATATCTTCTTCAAAGGCACAGGAACAAAAGTTTTTTGTCATATTATCAAGAAACTCTTTTTATGTTCCCTCGATTGTTTCACATGATTTCCTTCTTCATACTACTATACCTATGTCAATATACACTGTAGTCATACCAACCTAAATTTAACATCTTGTTGCTCGTTACAAAAAATATATTGCACATATGTTTATAGTAAAAGATGTTCAATCATGAAGTCATACCTACTATAGTTGTACCCCCGATCCATGAGAAGAAGAGTACCAAATTAAGGTTGTTTCAAATACTTAATATGACACCCCACCCGTGACCCGGGCGGACATCTACAATTAATACAACTTACAGCAGAAGCTAACTGAGTTTTCATTTCAAATTATAATAACATCAACTTGTTACGCCATTATTTTACAACAGTATCTAAAAACAAACTAAAATAAAACTTCTTGGTCTTCTAGATCCTTTATTCTTTAAGCAACTTTTAAGTATTTTCTTAGGGGTTATCTGTGATACATATACTCAAAAAGATGTCAGATAATGCTGATGAGCTCATGTTATACATTTTAGAACAGTTTATAAAATTAACTTTGACATGCAAACAATATGATTTATGATATTTGGGTCCATAGGCATAGTGTCTTCCCTGGTTTTACCACAACCACCGGTAGCGGGTTTGTCACACCCTCCCGGCCGTCAAATAGGTACGAGCGTGTGCCTGATGCATACGATGAACCCTATCCTCTTTTCAACCAGTTTGACACACCCCATTAAATATATCAGGATCTTGTATACCCCTACTAACCCATGCATATATTTAAACATTATAATTATTACCAGTACAGACATAACAAGTATATTATCAAAGTTTTGAAAACAATCATGATGACTTACCTTGGTCTTTAAGTACTATTAAGATAGATAGACAGTTTCAAAGTTATGTTTCTCATTTGGATTAAAACAAGTTTTAACAACTAGTTAGGTAAGAAATTAGTACATAACAATAATCATGATCAGTTTTGGATAACATTTTACCTTGTTTAAACATGGTTGATCGGTCCATATCTAATCAAGGTTAAGCTACCCAACACCCGTCATGATCTTAACCGTAAATCTTACTCTTAATAATATACTAAACCTTAGAATTTAAACATAAAAAAATAAAATCTTAAATAGATACCTGAGTAATATCATAAGGGGTTTTGAAAATATATGATTATCAAAATCGTCTTGCATACATTTATAACACATAGAATGAATGTAAGGATACAACACGTATCAATATACATTAACACATGCATTCCACGTATTTGATACTATACATTACTTGATCAAAATTTTAATATAATATTATTTTATTATTATAACTAATTTGCTTAATTTGTTTTTCTCGTATAACTTTTGAAATATAACGTTCTACAACCTTTCGAATACGTCAATGGGACGAACTTATTTTTCTTTACGAGTCGACTTAAGTTTCATTAAAAACGGAGCACGCTTAAATATAATGTAATATTATACTTAAAATATTTTAATGGTCTCTTATGATACTAAAATTAGTTTAAAGACTTAAAATTTTGAATAGTAATTTTTTTTGTTACTTACTCGCTCAACAATATATGAAAGTAAATTTTATAACTATTATATTAAAATTTGGGGTGTTACATCCTCCCATTCTTACAGAAATTTTGTCCTCGAAATTTAGCTTTACTTAAAGAGGTGATGGTGCTTATTCTTTATAGTAACTATATCAAAGTCTATAATCGACACACATACGCATTGTCCCATCTTTCTTCTTAACGAACAGGACGGGAGCTCCCCAAGGCGAAGAGCTTGGCTAAGTAAACCCTTTTTGAACTAATTCTTCTAGTTGCTTCTTGAGTTCTTGCATTTCTGTCGAGGCTAGTCTATACGGTGCCTTGGCAATCGGTGTTGTCCCGGGTACTAAGTCAATCTGAAACTCCACTTGTCTATTAGGTGGAAGTCCTGGGAGTTCATTTAGAAATACCTCAAGGCATTCCCGTACTACTAGCACGTCTTCAATCTTCTTATTCTCTACGGTGTTTACACAATATGCCAAAAAAGGCAATACACCCTTTTCTCGTATCTTTTTGTGCTTGTAATATCATGATGAGGTTTTTAATATTTTTAGTGTGATCTCCTAATATGATTAACTGTTTTCCATTGGGTAACTGGAGTCGGATAATCTTTTTATCACATATTATTTCTGTGTTATGTAGGGTTAACCAATCCATTCCTACGACTATATCAAATTCTTCTAGGTCCATAGGCATTAAATCAATAGAAAAGGATAACCATTCAAATTTATGATACAATTTTTATTGTTATCAACAACTTTTTTTACTCATATCATCCATTTCTACTATACAAGTATGGTCTAATTTTTATGATTCTTGATTCAAATAAAGCCTAAAGGTATTTGATACTAAATTTCTATTGGCACCAGAATCAAATAATACTCGTGTATATATATATTATTGACAAGATACATACCAGTAATCACATCTGAAGCATTACGAGCTTCCTCGGTGGTCAACACGATTTGTTTGGTTGTTGATTGTTGTCATGTTGAAGCTTTGGACAATTGGGTTTCATGTGTCCTGGATCTCCACATTCAAAACACTTGTTCTTCTCCTTACATTCTTGAAGATGATGTCAAGACCTTTTGCAATTGGGACATGGTTATGTGCAGCACGGTCCTAAATGATTTTTCTTGCAAAATCTACATTGAGGCATTTCTATAGGTTTCTTGAAGTTGTCTTTCCTGGTGTCACCCTTTCCTTCTTCCCATTTTCTTTTTGGTGTAGGAGATTCATCTTGTCGCCATAATATCTCGGTAATCATGATAGCGCTAGCTTCAACCGTCTCTGAGAAAGTTTTAGGGGATTTGGATTAGATGAACACCCTTATTAGAGATGGAAAACCACAGATAAACCTATAAATCAGTTGTTTTTCAGTTGTGACTAGATAAGAAACCAATCGAGATATTTCGTTGAAGCGAATAACATACTCTCGGTATGTCTTGTTTCCTAATTTCAACTGGAAGAACCCCACCTCCAGTTGTTCAGTTTCATTAGGTGGATAGAATTTAGCAAGAAACTTATGAACAAATTCTTCCTAGTTCATATCCTTGACTTATTCTTTACCCTATGTTCTAACTACAATGTTTGAAGGGCTTCACCTTCAAACATATGTACAACAAAACGTACTTTGTTATGATTATTACAGTCACCAACATCCAATGTTGACTCAATCCGGTTTAGCCATTCTTGGGCTTCTACGGCTCCTTTTCTCCCGTCGAATATAGGAGGTTTACAAGACACTAAATGTTTATAAGTGCACTCCTTTAATTCGTTTCATCTAGTCCTTCCCTTTCTTGTACAGACGTGGAAGAAAATGAGCTTTCTCCCAAACGTTATTTTGATGTAACAACATTAATATTTTGTACATTTGTTAATATCTTTGCAACTTCCTTTGCAATATTATGGATAGCTTCATTATTTAGAACTGGGTTCATACTAGATCGAGATCTAACACTTTGGAAGGAAGTTCGAGTCCTTTGAGAACCTTCCCTACCTCTATTGTTAGCTTGTTCGTGTCTAGATTATTGTTCATTTCTATGTTCAGACATTATATCTTCCTATAGTAATATAACTCTATAGTAATTAATATTATTTATAAAAAAATAATTATATAACACAAAATCATTTATATCACATATATTCTAGAAAGAAATAGGCATAAGATAACATATTATTTCATCTTATGTTATCCTAAGAAGCATATAAGTACTTTTTTTAAAACCTCGTTATTTGGTACAACTTGAATTTGGCATTAATTTTATAGAACATTGCTGGGTAAAGCTTAGGCATTGTTATAATACCTAATTCGCTAAAACCTCAGGCTCTGATACCAACTATGAGACCCCACTCGTGACCCGAGCAGACGTCTACAATTGAGACAAATTACAGCGGAAGCTAACTGAGTTTTCATTTCAAATTATAATAACATCAACTTGTTACACCACTATTTTACAACAGTATCTAAAAACAAACTAAAATAAAACTTCTTGGTCTTCTAGATCCTTTATTTTTTAAGCAGCTTTTAATTATATTCTTAGGGGTTACCTGTGATACATATACTAAAAAAGACGTAAACTAATGCTAGTGAGCTCATGTTATACATTTTATAACAGTTTATTAAATTAACTTTGACATGTAAACAATATGGGTTATGATATTTGGGTCCATAGGCATAGTGCCTTCCCTGGTTTTACCACAACCATCGGTAGCGGGTTTGTCAGACCCTCCCGGCCGTCAAATAGTTATGAGTATGTGCCCGATGCATATGATAAACCCTATCCTCTTTTCAACCAGTTTAACACACCCCATTAAATATATCAGGATCTTGTATACCCCTACCGACCCGTGCATATATTTAAGCATTATAATTATTACTAGTAGAAACAAAACAAGTATATTATCACAGTTTTGATAACAATCATGATAATTTACCTTGGTCTTTAAGTATTATTAAGATAGATAAACAGTTTCAGAGTTATGCTCCTGAATAGGATTAAAACAAGTCTTAGCAACTAGTTAGGTAAGAAATTAGTACATAATAATAATTATCGGTTTTAGATAACATTTTACCTTGTTTAAACATGGTTGATCGGTCCATATCTAATCAAGGTTAAGCTACCCAACACTAATCATGATCTTGACTCTAAATCTTACTCTTAATAATATACTAAACCTTATAATATAAACATAAAAAAAATAAAATCTTAAATACATACCTGAGTAATAGCATAAGGGGTTTTGAAAATACATGATCATCAAAATCGTCTTGCATACATTTATAACACATAGAATGAATGTAATGATACAACACGTATCAATATACATTAACACATGCATTCCACGTATGTGATACTATGCATTGATCAAAATTTTAATATAATATTATATTATTATTATAATTAATTTAGCTGTTTAATTCGTTTTTCTCGTATAACTTTTGAAATATAACGTTCTTCAAACTTTCGAACACGTCATTGGGACAAACTTATATTTCTTTACGAGTCGACTTAAGTTTCGTTGAGCACGTTTAAATATAATGAAATATTATACTTAAAAAAATTTAATGGTCTCTTATGATACTAAAATTAGTTTAAAAACTTAAAATTTTGTATAGTAATTTTCCTCCTTACTTACTCGCTCAACAATATATGAAAGAAAATTTTCATATTTCACATTTTTATAACTATTATATTAAATTTACGGTGTTACACTTAATAAGGATGTTTGGGTGCAAGTAATTCAAATACTTAATTTAGATGTTCAATATGATACGATTAAAGTGTTAATACATATATACCTAGTTTATGAGCTTAATGTAAATGTCTGTCATTTCTTACACATATGTAATGAATAAGTTGAATAAAATACAATATGTGATTGATGCTTATAATGTTTAATGCTTCATTGTTTATTGTATGTTAAAGTATGTTGAACTAACTATATAGGTTTGTGGTTGTTGTGCATAATTCTTAGTCAAAAATTATTGAGAAATGTGTTCAAACTTAATCGTATAAAGTCTTCATGCGAATGGACCATACGCATGAATACTTCATGCTAATGGACCAGTCGCACGACTGAACCATGAGACTGGATCAGTCGCACGATTGAGACATAAGATTGACTCAGTCACACGATTGAACCTTCAGTTGTGCTTATGGATCAATCGCATGATTCAGTCACACGACTAAACCATGCTAATGGTTCAGTCGTACGATTGGAAAACCCTAACCTTTAAATACCACTTAATTTATGGAAAAACATAACAATTCGAAAACACTTGAACACATACTTGTACCGTAGCCGTCCAGAGCATCCAGAAAGCCTGTTCCAAGTTCATAGTTCGCAGTTGATCTTGTTCTAATCGTTCTTAATGCTTCTTTAATCGTTAGATTGATCGGGACTACGTTCTCACTGATTGGATCGCCAATCAAATAGGATTCCGCAATATTTGATCTGGTTTCACGCATTATCAGTTAGTACTCCGTACGTACACGGTCCTAACAAGTGGTATCAGAGCTTTGGCTCTTGATTTTTCATGTGATTCGATTAGTTTCGGTGTAAAAAATCACGTTTTTCATTCAAAGGAGTCACCTTTTTGAGTAAAACAGTGTTTTCGACGTCTTCGGGTCTCAAAGTTTACGTTTTTCGACATACGACAGATTAGGGTTCTTGAGAAATCGTGTTTTTGTGTCAAAGTGTAAAAAACATTTGATTTTGCAAAAACAACAGCCTTCAGTCGCACAATTGGCCCAATCGCACGACTGAACTCAATCACACACCCCATTCGCACGATTGAACTCAGTCTTTCACTCATTTGTACGACTGAACAACCCCATTCGCTTGTCTCTAATCGCACACTCCATACGTACGACTGAATCCAATCGCACGATTGAATTCATTCGCACCCTTCATTCGCACGACTGAGTCAATCGCATTCACTCATCCGCATTTGTCCAATCGCACAATTGACTCATCCGCATTTTTCCAATCGCACGATTGACTCATCCGCATTTGTCCAATCGCACGATTGACTCATTCGCATTTGTCCATTCGCACAAGTGAACCAGTCGTGTTCTAAAGTTCTAAGTTTATAAAGATGGAATATCAGTTCTCAGCATTTACTGCAGGAAGGTACTCTCGCATCCAGAACCTTCTGCTTCTGGAAAATGAAATTGGGAATCACAATAAACCACTTAAACTTATAATGTTAGATGATTACCCACAATGGAAGCAGCGATTCGAGATCTATTTAAATGGAGTTGATCCTAATCTTTGGGAATCAATTGAGATAGGCTATATTATGCCAATCGGGGCTGATGGTGTTAAGTTAACGTTGGGAGGTATGACTGACAGTCAGAAAGCTAAGTAAAATGCTGAAAAGAAGGTGTATGCCCTATTGACCCAGTCGATACCAAAAGATATTTTTCATCAGTTCTTAGAGAACAAACAGGCGAAAAAGTTGTGGGAGGCTTTGGAGAAAAGATATGACGAGAATGCAACGTTGAAGGAATTAAAGGCAAAGGCACTTAAGAAGGAGTTTGATAACTTCTCCTTAATAGTGAAAGAAAGCTTGGACGATATCATTGATAGATTCTGCCATCTGATGAGTGAGTTACACACTCATGGGGTCACAACGTCAATGGAAGATAAAGTGTCAAGCTTTGCTGACGTTTTGTCGGAGAAATGGGACTCGTTTGTGTCTAACTTGAGACAAAACAATATACTTGCAAAGTTAGACATAAATGACTTCATCTTGAAATTGAGGGAGGAGGAAATGAGGATGAAGTACAGGTCACAGAAAGGATCCTACGACCAGAATCCTTCACTTTATAATCCATCTCCCACTCCAACCAGGTCAAGAGCACCAATTCAAACTACCTTTGTGTCTAGTTCAGTAGCTCCTTCCCAAACCACGGCTTCAGGACCAGAAATGTCAGGGTCATCCACTACCCAATATATAGTGCCTGAAGCCAACAATACAAAGTTGAAGACCGAAAATCTCGGTAATATCACAGTGGTAGTAGCAAAGGAGCACATGGATCTCCTAGCAGCTATTGTTCATTCCTATGATGGTCTAGTTGCAGGGAAGATCGGAAATTGCCATCTCGTAGATGAAGATTAAGAGCAGGTGGATGAGAATGAACTAGAGAGAATGGATATAATGTGGGCTTTGGCTAGTGCTGTTAGAAAGGCGAAAAAGTTTGTGAAAAAGACTGGATAGAACTTGGTAGCCACAAAAGACACAACCTTTGGTTTCGACAAAACCAAAGTTACCTCCTTTAATTGTGGTGAAAAGGGGAATTTCAAATGTGAATGTGTAAAGCCCAAGAAAACAGGTAACGGAAATCCGTTCTCAACCTTCCACTGTCAAGACAAACCCACAAGTGGAGCTACCTTTTCAAGAAAAGAGACAAAGGCCTTGACTGCTCAAGGTGACGAAGGACATGATTGGACCTTCAACTTTGTGTCTTCGGGTGAATTAAATATTGCATGTGTCATGGGATTGGATGATGGATCGGCGAGTGAAGGTGAAATCACAGTTGAACAAGTAACGTCAGAAAATGAAGAAGTTATGAATGTGGTCGATCACTTGATTGAAGATGAACTCAGAACGACATGTTCAGAATCTCCAACATCCAAAGAGTCAAACTCTGCATTGATGGCTGATTCAACCGAGTCTCACAAGTAAGTACAAAAGACCAACTCTTTGAAAATCATGCTTGTGTTGAATGTAACAAATTTAGAGAAAGCATAGATTTAAAATTTTCTAGGTTATTAGACCATAATGATAGCTTAGTAAATGACTTACAACTATGCACAAAAGCTAATCGTATTCTAAAACACAATGAGTGCAGTTATAAAGAAAAAATAGAACTTTTAAGTAAACAACTAAGGGAAACCGAGGTTGTTGCCTTTAATCAAGCTTATGATATAAAGTTTTATTTAAATTCTTAGGAAGAAACAAAGAAAGAAAAAGCATTTTTAGAAGTTGAAGTCAATTCACTAAAACAAAAACTGCACAGTTGGACCAGTTCTTCTCACATAGTTCAACACTTAGTGAAAGAACGAAATAACGGGGAAGGGTTGGGAACTAAAGTAGTACCACCACCACATGAGATGCTGTTAAATACAAAATGTAGACCTGTAAATAACAACCCAGTAAAGATCATGTGGTGTCCACTCCTTTGGTTAGTGACCATGATTCCACGGGTAAACCGGTGGAAACTATCACTAAACAGAAGGAGGCTACTTTGAAATCAAAAGGCAAGATGCCTATTGTTAATTTGGATAAACAATTTGAAAAGGTTAATGTAAAGTCAGGTTCACACATGTTTTTTTTAACCCAAAATGACTAAACCAGTTAACCAAACCCGTGTTACACGTCAAAGTCCAAATAAACTAAAGGTTAACGATGTTAAAAATGTTCAAACAATTAATTTTGTTAAAGAAGCAGAAATATTTAAACGAGAAGTGACTTAACCCAACCAGATTCGTGTTGCACCTATATCACACTCAGCACCACATAAACAGTTTCCTCAACATGTAGAAGGGAGATCATGCTACAGTTGTGGAAAGAGATGACACATCTCTTCTAATTTTCCTTATTATCAGACACCAAGAAAGAAAATTGAACTTTATGATACTAAACCAATTTCTTTGAAAAGGAGTTCTATTACTCCACCAAAAAGAATTAATGAACCTAAAGTTCAAACTGTAAGCCAGTCGTATGTTTATCACAAACAGGCCTTATACAAAACTAGCTTATGGAAAGAAAAGTAAAGTCTGGTGTCTGATAATGAGAACAAGAAGAAGAATGATATGCCCTTACCCTCAAATGGATAGTGGGTTGAGTTCATGATGTGTGATTCTTCTGGGTCACCCAAGCCAGTTAAGGCTTAGGTCCCAAACTTAAACTGATAATTTCTTCTGAATGTGCAAGGTGTCCGTTACAGTGCTATCACAAATACCTGGATTATTAATAGTGGGATGTCTAGGCACATGACCGGGAACCTGACTCTCCTTTCAAATGTCAAACAAATTAAAGGGGGACATGTATCATTTGCTGGAAATAAAGGAGGATACATCACCGCTCAAGGCGAAAAGGGAAACCAAAAAGTAAAGTTTGATAAGGTAAAGTACGTTCAACAATTACAGAATAACTTACTTTCAGTATCCCAGATATGTGACAAAGGATTCAAATTTGTTTTTGACAACAAGAAGTGCTATGTATTGAAGAAGGATTACATTATCCCGAAGGACCAAATCTTAATGTCAACTTCAAGATATAATGACTTACATGTCTTGGATCAATCAAAATCCTCCACAACCGATCATCAAGTTCAATGCTTCTTTTCAAAGGCAACTGAGAGGGACTCGATCTCCTGGCATAGGAGAATGGGACACATAAATCCACGAAAGATGAATCATCTGATCCAGAATGATTTAGTGAATGGAGTAAATGTCAAGAATTTTCAACTTCCGGATTTCTGTGTAGCATGTAAGAAAGGTAAATAGACCAAGAAGTCTCACAAGGCAAAGAAAGTAAATTCCATTGAATTGCCTCTCGAACTTCAACACATGGATCTGTTTGGTCCTGTGAGCACCAAGAGCATCGCTGGTGATTTGTACTGTTATGTAGTCACTGATGACTACTCTAGATTCTCTTGGGTAATGTTTCTGAAATCCAAATCAGAGACAATTGAATCATTCAAACAGCTGGTAACCATATTGGAATCACTCTACAAGCTGAAAGTGCGACAGATTCGCTCAGACAATGACACAGAGTTTAAGAACCAGTGGATGGAGGCATTCTGCAAAGAGAAAGGAATTATACATAGTTCACATCTGCCTACACTCCACAAATGAACGGAGTTGCTGAACGAAAGAACAGGAGCATGATAGAGACTGCAAGAACGATGCTAGCCGACTCGAAACTGCCCATCAAATTTTGGAACGAGGCAGTTGCCAATGCATGTTACATTCTCAATCGAGTCTTGGTGGTCAAACGTCATGGTAAAACGTGTTATGAGTTGCTCCAGTGACGTAAACCTAATCTGGAGTACCTCGAACCATTTGGCACACCATGTACGTTGCTGAAGAAAACTCAGTCAGGGAAGTTCAGTGAGAAGGCTGAAAAAGGGATTTTTCTAGGATACAATATACCGAATAAGACAGTTTACAATAACTCAACGAGTCATGTAGAAGTGTGGTGCAACGTTGACGTTCAGAAATACACCACTCCCCCTACTAGAAAGAGACCCGCCTTCTTTTTCGACTATGATGGATTCTTTAAATCCTTCAACATCCCTCTCTTCCCTCCTGATGATGAGTTATCAACCAAAATGATGTACGATGTCTTAAACACACCGTCACTAGATTCGACAACATCAGGTTCACAAGGTGAATCTTCTAGTCATTTAGGCGGAGCACTTGATGTAAGCGACTCCTCCTCTGACGATGAAGAAGTGGAGACTAAACAGGTGGATGAGGAGGAACATGTTCCTGCTACTGAAAGTACACAAGCATTAGATGTTGATGCCTCTGACACTTCGGAACCTAGCACTCCAACGGCTACATATACTGAACCAGGAATTCAAAATATGTATGAGGAAGTAGTCGTTCCCACCACTACCGGATCTCGACTAAATGTCTATCATCCTCTGGATAATGTCATAGGGGATGTACAATCAGGAGTATAGATAAGAAATCAGCTATACTCAGCTGATTATGCCTCAGTCATGGAAAAAGGCTAGATGGTGCTTATCGATGTTTTGTGTCTCAAATTGAGCCAAAATATGTAAGTGAAGCCTTAAACAATGAGGCAGGGGTGAGTGCCATGCAAGAAGAACTTTTTCAATTCAAGAAGTTAGGAGTATGGACACTGGTGGATAAGCCAAAAGGTGCTAAAGTAATTGGCACCAAATGGGTCTTGAAGTGCAAGAAAGATGACCAAGGGGTCATAATCAGAAACAAGGCTCGACTTGTCGTTCAAGGTTTTAGATAAGTTGAAGGAATTGGTTACAATGAAGTGTTTGCACCTGTGGCTAGAATGGAAACAATCCGTATCTTCCTAGCCTATGCATCTTACATGAAGATTAAAGTTTATCAACTAGATGTCAAGAGTGCATTCCTTCATGGTGAAATCCATGAGACAGTGTATGTCAGTCAACCCGAAGGATTTGAGGATCCGTATCATCAGGACAAAGTTTACAAGCTTGATAAGGCTCTCTATGGGCTCCATCAAGCCCCGAGAGCATGGTATGAGAAACTCTCAACTCATCTCGTGAAACATGACTTTCGCAGAGGAGTTATTGACTGCACACTGTTCATCAAAGAAAAGATTTACGTTGATGACATAATTTTCGGTTCCAAAAACGAAGAGTTATGTAAAGAATTTGAATCTGTCATGAAAGCAGAATTTGAGATGAGTGCAATGGGGAAGATGAAGTTCTTCCTTGGATTACTGGTGGATCAGACACCAAAAGGAATCTTCCTGCATCAGAACAAATATGTAGGGGACATCCTCAGTCGGTTTGACATGGAGAATACTTCAGCTACTGGAACTCCACTTGCCACGAACCAGAATGTGGCACCCGACGAAAATGGTGATCTGGTTGATGCTACAATGTATAGAGGAATGATTGAATCCCTTATGTATCTCACAACGTCTCGTCCTGATATCATGTATGCGACGTGTCTGTGTTCCAGATATCAGGCGAAACCGATAGTCAACCATCTCATAGGTGTTAAACGGATTTTCCGTTATCTGAAGGGTACTCCAACACTCGGCTTGTGGTATCCTCATGACGATGATTTTGAACTTATAGCGTATGGTGACTCGGATTATGGCGGTTGCAAAATGAATTACAAGTCAACATCAGCAAGATGTTAGTTCTTTGGTAGACGGTTAGTCACCTGGCAGTGTAAGAAGCAGACCTCCGTTGCTCTGTAAACATGTGAAGCTGAATACGTTGCTGCTGCTAGTTGCTGTTCACAAATCATCTGGATTCAACAGCAAAAGTGCGACTACGATTTGCAGTTTTCTAACACTCCTATCTATGTTGATAATTCTACTGCTATAGGCGTAACAAAAAATCCAGTCCAACATCCTAAAACTAAGCACATCGGTATTAAATATCACTTTATACGTGATTGTTTTGAAATGCAATTAATCGATGTGGTTAAAATAAATACAGATTTTCAACGCGCCGACCTCTACACAAAATCATTTGATATACCGAGGTTTTTATATCTATTAGAGGTTAATGGCGTGAATAAGAAAAGTGATGTGATTTCAGAGGAAGAAAATGCCTAGTCCGAAATTCTTTATTGTTAATTTTATTTCATTTAATTTTTTCTTTTATTTTCTTGTTTTTAAATATTCAAAAACACAAAAATATTTTCAGTTTTAGAATTTTAGGGGGAGAATAGGTTAGATTAGTATTAAAATTAGCTTCTTAATTTAATTATTTAAAAAAACGAGAGAGAAGGACAACTTAGCTGAAAGGAAAGTAATCAAATCTGTGATACTGATTCAATGTATATGAAAAATAATAGTACACATGGAACTGATTATTTGGGACTTCAAAAGAGTTTAACCGATTAAGATTCAAAATTCAAAGTTTAAGTCTGAAAAGTCTAAGCAAAATAAAAGGAAAAATGATAGTAAAACTAGTATGCTACCAAGGTAACATAGAGAAAGTAGACCTAGAGGCTGCTAGTTCATTATATGATGTGTCAGTAGATTCAAAACAATAGATAAGTAGACCTCATTGGTGGTTTAAAATTCAAACTCAGTTGTTCAACTTGTTGTGGGTTTCTATCTTATCCCTAGTTAACACAATCAACGCAGTTCCAATAAGGGGTGAAGAGCAAAATAAACGCCATAAATGTGTGCGAACGACCATATAAAATGAGCAAAGCACATGGAAAAATGGAAAATGCAATCAAGCTAATAACTTATGTTGTTGGTGCGTTATGTGCAAAAAGAAAATAAATGCTCTAACAAGAAGATAGGTTGTGTGCCTCTCTGCTATGCGGTGGCACTGACCTGAGGATAAGCATAACCTAAATATTCTAGAATTCATTGTGGTTTGCGCCTCTCTGCTGTGCGATGGCACTGACCTGAGGCTTGGCATTTCCTTGAAAGCTCTTAGAATAGTTTCTTCTTGAAATATACCCGTAGACCGCTCAAAAATCTCCTGAGGAATGTTGATTACCATATAAGCATGGGATCCACAAATGCTTGTTGAAATAATTAAATCTTAAACCATCACCAATGTATGTCAAAAATCTGTGTATGGATTTAAGAGGAAAAGCATACTGACAATCATCGTGAGATGCAGTTCTTGAAAGTCAAAATCATTGTGTGCACCTTGTAGCTCTAGTATGATTTCCTAAAATTGCTATTGACTCTCAGTGAAAACAAGAATCTAGCATCAAAATAGTTTATTAAAATGTCCCAAATGATTCTGATATACCTATTGATTCCATAATGAATTGTACCAGAAATGAAAAAATTGAATTGAAGTTGTGATGTCCATCAAGTAAAATCAGTTAGAAGCACTCTAATAGGTTTAAATCCATCTCCATTCAAAAACTACAAAAATATGTGTTGGTTTTGTTTTTAAAATTTCTAGTTGTTTTATTTATTTATTCTTAGTCATTTGGTAGGCAAAAGTCGGACTATGCATCTGAATTCAATCTGTGAATTACTCACTAAAAGGGGTTGCGTCTGAGGTGACCAATCGGGTTTTTAAGTTAAAAGGATCGCGTCTGAGGTGACCAATCGGGTTTTTAAGTTAAAAGGATCGCGTCTGAGGTGATCAACAATTTTGTTAAAAGGATCACGTCTGAGGTGATCAACAATTTTTCAAATTAAAAAGGGTCATGTCTGAGATGATCAACAGTCATAATGTCTTACCAATAATTAACAAGTTAAGTGTTTGAAGGTGAATGAGGTGAAACTCATAAGTCTTAGCCATTTACACGATTGGATCATGAGTATGAGTCAATCGCACGATTGAACCATACATATGGACCAAACGTAAGATTGGACCATAAGCATGGATAAATTCATGCGATTGGATATCAACAATGAACCAATCGCACAAATGGAGGAGAACGAGTGAGTCCGTCGCACGACTGAACCCCAATCGCACGAATGGATATGACCGACTGAGCCAGTCGCACGACTGAGCCCCAGTCGCCCGAATGAAGCGTGCGAATAGGTCCAGTCG
>BJCM01183868.1:0-15359 GCA_018326385.1 Flaveria bidentis
TATACGTATATGCTTCGCACTGAATATTCATGCTGGGGTTTCACGAGAAGAAAGAGTGAAAAGATATGATGATTTCAAGAAGGAAGTCAAAGTTTAGATAGAACTAGGACCAAGGGGGAGTTTGTTGGTACACATGTCCCTAGTTCTAGTCTAGTGATCTTAAATGTAATAGACTTTCATCTTGTAACACATATGTAATGTTGAATTTATAAAATGAAAAAAAACTCTTCTGTGAATGTTTGTTGATCGTTTAATGTTATATCTATTGATATTATGTATTGGTACACACATATATGAACATGTTATATAGGTTTACAGTTGTTAGACATGTTCTGAATCATTAAAGATTCAAGAATGTGTTTAACTAAGTAATCTGATTCAGTCGCATGACTAGACCATGCGAATGGGACAATCGCACGACTGAACCTGGTGATTGAGTCAGTCGCACGACTGAGCCAGTCCTTGGCTCAGTCGTACGAATGAAGACTGTAACCTATAAATACCACTTATTTCGTGAAAAAACGAGATTTTTCGAGAATTCACAACCCTAGCCGTCCAAGTTCGTCCAGTTCGTCCGTTCCAAGTTCATAGAACGTTTTTGATCATTCCTAGTCTATTCTTAACGTATTCTAATCGTTAGGATTGATCGGATTAACGTTTTCCCTGATTGGATCGCCAATCAAATAGGATTCCGCACTATTTGATCTGGTTTCATGTTGAATCAGTTTGTATTCCGTACGCTATCGGTCCCAACAAACTGTATCATAAAATTAATTATTTATTCATATATTATCAGGGGCATGGTTATACTTTACAACTCTCATACTTAAGATAACATCAACTTCCAATAAATAAGATGTATCTAAGATTCTATACGGTAAGTGTAGTTCATCAATACTACATTCTTTACATCAATTTAACACATATCATCATTTTAAAACAAGAATAGATCTATACATACAGTTTATATCGTCATGGGTGGAACAAGACAATTGTTGAGAAATAAGTGAATATGGGTAATAGTGATGGGAGATGCGGGTAAAGTAAAAGGTGTAACAAAGGTGACTAATTCAATGCAGGTGAACTATACCAATGCAGGAGAGCAAGGCAAATGCAAACAATTATGAATGTTTGATCGATTCTGAACAACTTCCCAATACGGTTGACAACTTAACCAATGCAGAAGAACAATATTCTTAGAACTTCCAAAGGAAATGTTGCTGCTATTAATAATGCGGGTAACCGTAACTAAACCGGATTACTTGTTAACGTGGGTAACTTTACACATCTGCATTGAGTACACCTAGTAAGATAAGGTGCAAATGTGGATGACCATTCTATTAATATGAGTGCTTGGGAATCACTCATATTATCAGAAATCATGCATACCATCGTATACCTTAAAATAGGTTCCATAATATACTTTAACAATTAACAAATCATTAACGGTATGCATACTAGCCCAAAAATACATATAACAAGTAAAGTTAGGATCTGAAAGTCAACTAATTCGCGAAGAACTTGATGAAACCCTAACCCGAGAGTAACCTATAGAAATCTACATATTTGCACGTAAAGGTGTGATCATTATCTAACAAAATTGTATGTAAATACCTAATAAGCATAGATCTAGCCTAGATCTATCATTACACATAAGAAAGTTAATACCTTTTCTTGATATCTTCAATCTTCTCTCCCTACAATGCAACATTTTCTCTTATTAGGACGTATGGTTGCTAGAAGCTTGCATGGGGTGGCTTCTTTTTTATTTATAGGACGGTTTAAGGGTGAAACTTTGTTTTGCCCACCTTTAGTCCCTTCTTTCTTTCAGAACTTTAAACCAAGCCCTTAACAGACAACAACTGAGTTTCTTTTGAAAGCAAGGGTGTTATATGTCACTATAGTTTATATATTACCAATGTATGCCAACAAGATGGAATTTATATAATACTAATTATCAACTTAGTTACGTATTATGGTTTGTATTTTATGTTTTATAAGTTGTACCTTATTTTGTTTTTTTTCTTTAATTTTAATTTTTAACTCTATGATTTTCATCTTTTACATTTAACTTTAATACATTTTTTATTTTTAACTTTGGTCTCAATACTTTTTATCTTATATTTTTTGTTTTGTGTTTCGGACTAAAATTTTCGAGTTAACATATAGGCACAACACATACGTATGTGATTTAATGTTTTTATATCTATTTTTTGGTTTCACGACCATGTTGTGTAATACACTTCGTTATAATTTATACACATTAACATACCACAATGCACATGCATGGTTTAAAATTTTTACGTCTATTTTTCATTCAATTTTACTTATTTTGTTTTATGAGATTTTTTGGTGTTGATGGATGCTAGAGACGGTGTGACATTGATGTTATTTAACATAGTTTTACGCCCCCAACGCAACGCGTGGGATTAAATACTAGTTATATTTAAAAATTTAATACCAGTCTATGTATAAGTTCTTATTATGTTATTAAACATATTAAAGCAAGTCTAAATATACGTGTATAACATCTTAGCAGTAACTCAAGTTTAAGTCTAGACATATAATTATGACGAATGTTACTTTACAACATGTTTCTTTGGTACATGTGTGTGAGGCCGTCATATCTATCAAAAATAATATACAAATGATGATTGTGGAATACGGCTCATGGATTCTTTCTTAGGTTCACGAAGATTGCATGTCAACACATGTATGTTAATTAAGGTTTTGTTTCTTAAAGATGCGGTGGAAGTTATATGATCCGAGGATGAGTCTTTTTTCATCTCCGGGTGTATGATGCACAAGCATCGAGATTTAATTATATAAGTATTATTAGTGTTGCCTTTTGATTCTCCAGAGTATGTTACGCTAAAACAATCAAATAATAATAAGAACACAATGATGATAAATTTTCTATATATCTTGAAATATAAAAATCTAACTCAATTAATAAATCATAATCTAAAGCACTTAAACGTTTACCGTTATCTACATCAAGTTCTCCTAATGTGTGTGAGTGGGGCATTTGCAAAGAAGAAAGGCAAATAAGTTTATTATACATATTCAAAGACGCATATATAACAGTAATAATAATATGGGAGGTGTTATCGTAAAAGAAGAAAAAAACTAAAAATAATAAAAAAAATTATTGTCCATTAGATCTTAGATTCAAGCGTTAAAATATCTGGTCGTATAATGGTGAATAATTGAAATTTAAATGGTAGGCAAATGATATATTAGTCTTAACCATATTTTTCTACACAAAAAACTTTTACATGCAACATTATTTTTTTTAAAAGATTACACCATAAAAACAAACTTTTTTCATCTTTAAAATGCCTATTATTTTGATATATTTAAAATGATATTTTTTCATGCTCTTTTAGTCAATGTATAATATTTGTCATCTCATTGTGTAATACTCATAAGGTTATTGTGTAATATCTAATCATTGTGTAATATTTATCATATCATTATGGCTAGTGTTAACCATTTTGTTTTGTATTGTGTTTTTTAAAATGATTATTTTCAAATAACTCAATTCTAAAAATATAACTTTTTGTACATTTTTCAATTTATTATGTAATCATGATCATGTCATTGTGCTATCATTATCAATCAGCTTATTGTGTCTATTGGTAATTATCAAGTTTAGTGTTAGTGATTTTGTTACCATTGGGTCTAATATCAACCATTGTGTCTTTTAAAATGATGATTTTTAAATAGCACAATTGAAATAATAATATTAGGCAATGATTTAAATACAAATGTAAATTTTTAGGTTTTAGCCAATTTATTCTATAATACTGATCAGGTCATTGTGTAATATACGTCAAGCAGCTCATTGTGTAGATTACTAATTATTTAGTCAGTATTGGTGGTTATGTTACACATTGTGTCTAATATTGCCTATTATGTTATTCATTATGTTTTTTAAAATGATGTTTCCAAATAACAGAATATAAAAATGTATTATTTTATGCTTTTTAATTCATTATGTAATCCTGAATATGTTATTGTGTAATCCTTGTCAAAGTTGTTCATTATATCTGTTGCTAATCATCAAGTCTAGCACTTGTAATTGTGTTATCTATTGTGTCTAATTTTCACTATTATGTTATGGATTGTGTTACCTATTGGTTTACCTTTTATGTTTCAAGTTTATTGTGTGTTTCTCATTAGATAAGTGTGCAATACTCATCAATTCAAAATATTACATAGTTACCTGACAAAATTATACAATGAATTTAAAAAAATGTTTTTTTTATATCAACAACATATGTGTTTTAAAGAGTGAAACCACTTGTTTTTATGGTATAAGTTAAAAAATAATAATTTCATAAGTGAAATTTAAAAAAAAAATTGGAACCTGAATATATGAACATGACCAATTTTACCGCCGTCATAGTTATGATTGTTTTGTTATATTATCACCCTTTGTAGTTTTAAAAGAATTTGTATTTGAATCATTGCCTAATAATATAACAAAACCATCACTATCCGGTTTCTTTGGAGCATACAGTTCATACGATAGCTATTACTAGTTGTGTTTATCGGATTGGATTTCAAATTATTTGGATTATTCAGATCGGATTATTCTGATTTGAAAATTTCTGGAACCTGTCTGAAATCCGATCCAATCCGAATAAGGATTTTTCTATCCGATCTGAATCTATCCGAATTCAATTCGTGTCGGATTCGGATATATCCTAATTTATCCGAATAATTCCGAATAAACCAAATAACAAATTTTTTCTAATTTTTGTTTTTTTCTACTAATTTTTTATTTTTAATATTTTATAAGTTAGAAATCACAATAAAAGATATAAAACTATTTTTTTACTTGTACACAAATTCAAAATTAATACATAATAAGTAATTGTATGGAACCCGACGATTAAATCTCTAATTTAGAACGACGGTCGATTACTGTTTAATTATTTAAGATTAAACTAGAATGTGTAAATATTCTTGTGTATTGAGTTGAAAAAATGATAGATAATTGAGTAATGAGTATTTGTTAGAAATATAGTTAAAGTCTTATTCCGATTATTCGGATATCCGAATAACCCAAATAAAAAAATTGTGAAATCTGAAATCTGATCCGAAATCCGAATAAGGAAATTTGATTCGGATGTGATCCGATCCGAATATCCAAATAAGAATTCGGATCGATTGATTCGGATTTGGATACGGATCGGATATCGGATGGTTTCGGATACCAGATTTTTTGAACACCCTAGCTACTACGTAAAATCCAAATTAAAATAATATTTTGGTTCGGTGGATCAGAAAAACCTAGAAATTCAAAAGCTATAGTTCAATCCAAGATTTTCAATTATGCAATTTAGTATTTCTAAATAATGAACATCTTTGCATATAGATAACTGGTATGAAGTTCCATTGCATGTAATGAATAAGCAGCCTACAACGTTTATGAAAACAAGGGTGGAACTATCATAGAGAGAACGAGATCAACTAATGTCATTTTTTCCTTGGCTTCAAGAGTAACATATAATACTTAAATTACTAATTAAATCATTCCATTTTACGATTGACACCATTGCTTTCTAAGAAGAAAAATATACATCCATAGCAAATTGGTTTAAAAAATATATAAGATTTATTGTAAGTCGACACGGTAATTAAAAAAATACATTGGATACATTGGATATATAAATATCTTAGCTTAATTTTGTTGATTGTAGAATAATAGAATTAAAATATATTGTATATATGTTGGTTTATCGTTTATTAAGTTAACATTACTTCTTTCAATTGCAACCACACGTATTAAGAGAGAATTTTATTCAACGAAACATGTATAGACGAATTTACGTAATTTGATTAGTGATGAATATATGAACGATGTTTGTATTTACAATATTAAAATACGGTTCTTTGCAAAGATACTATTGAAATTGTGATAGACTGGTATCTTTATGACATTAATTTTATTTTCTAGTGACAATGTCTTTTTTATTGTCACCGAACTCAGTTATTAATTAGTTCTACTGGCTGCAAAGGAATACATTGGATATCCGTTGGTCTATTGTTTAATAAAGTTAACATTGTTGCTATCGGTTGTAACCACGAGTTTTAAGGAATGTGTTTCTTCAATGAGGCATATAAAGATGATAATCAGATGAGTGAGGAGTATATGCATGATGCTTGCATTTACCATATAGAAATACGGTTCTTTGCTAAAATACCATTAAAGTGTGATAGATATGTATTTTAAGGAAATTGATTATTTTTTTCAAGTGACAATGTCTTTTTATTTCTCACCTAACCCGACATTTAACCGACCGAAACTATGACGTCTGAGTTGTTACAAATCAATAAGCGTAAACTAATTGACAACATAGGAAAAAATTTCATGGCTCCGTCACCGTTAGAAAGTATCGCGATAATAGAATCAAGTTATAGACGTTACCAATTTTTCATGATTTTTAAAATACAATACGTAAATTTTCCATGAGATATATAGTTAGAAACAAATCTTGTTTTCATCAATAAACCCAGAAAATATAATCGTCGAATCGATGTGATATTAAGGAGAATGAGGGCTATAAACTACAAAAATCATGGAAATTTTTTTTTGATCTTCATTACTTCATGCAGCGGCTTTCTCCGTGTTTCAATACTTTGATATTGGCAAAAGGAGGACGTATTTTCAGATGCATAAGCATTGCTAATCTACAATATTGTAATTCATGCGATGAAGGTTGCATCTAAAATTCTATTCTGGACTCATTTTCTTGTAGTATTATTATCTATAATGAGAATCTTCGCCAAGCATAGCTAACTTAACCAAATTTTACTACGAATACCCCGATGAGGCGAAAGATGATGGAGACAATGGAGACAAAAGGGGTGGTGGTTAACTCTATCCAATACCCCGTGAGCTACTTTTGGATGCATTAACAACTAATACTTGTAACATCAACACATACGTACAACATATTTTTGTTTGACACCTTTCAAAATTTATTTCTTTTCTCTTCTTTCAATGGGAAATACCAACTAGCAACAATTCAATTACTTCTCATTATATATATTATGAAGATTCTTTGAAAATCATGAAAAATAAGAACACGGGAACCAATCCTCATCCTTCTAATTGAGAAGGTATAACAGGCATCATTTGTTAGCATTTTGGTCTCTCATTTGATTAACATAAGGAAAACATTAATATTTTTTAAACCAATAGAAACATATTATATCTTTTATTAGTGTATAATACGATGAGACCCAAAAGGGTATATCTATATATGGTGAAGGAAAACACATAGAACAAGCTAATTTATATTAGTGCTCGACAAGTATATAATTATATTTATATTTATAGCATTCCCCCTTTAAAATAATATCATACACTTTCGAAACGTTGGCTCAGGAAAAAGTTGCAAGTAACCTATTGCGACAAAAACTTAACAAAGGTAAAAGGAGCGTATCACGAATTCTCTCACTAAAATCTGTTAAGCTCTGTGAGAATCATTCTGATCTCATTAACAAATTTGATAAAAAATGAGGTCTATAGTTATTTGATAAACAAGTCTAACAAATTTTCGCTAGAGCAAAATTTTCAGCTAGTTAGACAGCAACAGTTTTGCAAATATTGTATGAAAAATATCTTTGAAAGAGTATGTTTCATTTAATCGCCTTTGGTGTGTCCATGAAATTTAACAATAAATCCGTGTTGTCTTCGTATAAGATTTTTCGTCCCATATTTAAGAAAAACATACCAGAAGATCTATGAATGTGTTGTATTACAATCATTTCAACAAATTCTTAACTTGCTTCAATTATTGATTGTCAATATTTATATATGTTAGTTGTAGTTTTAGACTTGTTCTATTGTAGTTTCACACTTAACCTTTACCATATATCATGATTTATATATTATATATTTGATTAATTTGTGCAATAATTGTTTTGGTGAATAGATTGAGTCTACTTTGGATTGTCGTTATTGTTTCTGTGTGTGTGGAATAGTCGTGAGAGATGACAAGGGACTCAGGTAAGAATTAGAGAAATCAGGGAAGTGAAAAGCTTGATAAGAAGGTTTATAGGCTTATGAATCCATCACAAATTTTACACATCCGCGTAGCGCTTCCATTTGTTGCAAAATTCCTAAATATTTAAGTATTTTACTTAATCCTTAGAGGAAAAGATTAACCTAATCACCTACCATATTGGATAAAGGTTTGAATTGAAAATATATATACTATAAATATGAGTGAGAAAAGAAACATCATCATCAAATTTGTATCATCAAATTTGTAGTACACGTCGAGATCAAAAGAAGGAAGCAATGGGGGGTTTTGCTTTTGACAATCTCAAGAACAATTCATACTCGGTTTTTGCAAGTACTTTAAGGCGTTGTTTATTTGCTTCAATTGATTTTGCCATCATTTCTGTCAGGGGCGGCTCAACTATTTTGAGGGCTCTTAACGAAATGAATTATAAATATAGGACCCTTCAAAAATATATATTTTCTCCTTATAATCATGATTAAATGAGATATTATGATCATTTTCATATAAACTATAAAGTAATGTACCACTAAATATTTTTAATGTACGTTAATTGCTCAACATAGATGGTGTACCCGTCCTAATTTGAGGATCTTTCTTTCGTACACATGTATCCTACTAATCCATGCCCATCGCTTTGTACTGTTATGTGTCTCAACCTTAAGTCACGTCTACTACATGTAGTAGTTCACTTGTTTTCTATGTTTTTTTTTATTTCAAATTTTTAACTTGTTAGTTAGTGCTAGAATAAAGGAAATAATGGGGGATACTCCTTGTTTCCACGTAACGTCATTTCCCATTTCTTAGCATCTACGTTGACTTTGTTTTTGTAATCTCCTTTATATGGAGAGTTTTATTTTTTGAATGAATAATCAGAAAAATTGCTTCATATCTCTAAAATTCTTCTAGCTTCCATCTTTATTTCTTGGCTATTGAATCAAACCGATCTACCAACATCAGTGATACAAGAGCGGTCTTGATCCGATGGAAACACGTAAACAATCCCTGGAACAATTTCAGCAACAAAAATGAAACCCTCGATAAACTCACGACCACGTTCAACAAATTGATGACGGATTGTCAGTCCATTCAGGAGAAAGATTCTGATGATGCTTTTGGTTCCGGCAAGAAAATCACGTTTGGGAAAGAGGGGAAACCCTACTTAAAACTCCATTTTCCTCGCTTTAGCGGTGATGATCATACGGGTTGGATATACCAGGCTGAACAGTAGTTTGAATTTCAAGACATTGATGTGGAAGATCACGTCAATTTGGCATTGTTTCATCTGGATGCCATTGCCCTATAGTGGCACCGGTGGTATAGAAAGACACAAGGTCCTATGACATGGATGGAATTTACCATAGCCTTGATGGGTCGTTTTGGGCCGACTGATTACGAGGACCCCTCGAAGTCCCTCGATCGACTCAAACAAGTTACAACCGTAGCAGCTTATATCGAGGCTTTTGAACGGCTATCCCACCATATTGATGGCACTCCAGAATCATTTTTACTTTTTTGTTTTGTAGGTGGCATGAAGGAGAAGATCCGTTTGGAGGTTAAAGTCAAGATGCCACGAACCTTGGCAGATGCAATAAGGTTGTCACGCTTGATCGAAGAAAACAAGAATCTGCAGCAAGACATTTGGTAATTTTCCGTTACCAAACTTTGTTAGTTCCGTTAAGTCTTGCATACACGTGTCGTGAGCACGCACTAGTTTTCGTTGAACGTTAGTCACTTAATAATAATAATCTATGATAAACAATAATAATTTAATTAATAATGTTGATTATTATTTGTGATTACGTGGTTCATGATTTTATAGAATTCTAAATGTTTGTTTTATAAATTTTACGCAATAACGTGACAACGTGTAGTATATATTTCGTGTGTTGTGTGACTTATTGTAATTTCCTAGGATTATTATTGTTAGTTAATAATACTTTTTTTGTAGTTAAAAACTATTTAAAAAGTATTAGAAATATAGTTTTTATAAAATAAATTAAAAGGGTTATTTTGTAAATACTTTTTAACCAAATATTACCAAAATTATCCAACCCTAAACCCCCCAAACCCCATAATCGGCCGCAACCTCACCCCCACACCTTGTTCTTTGCGATTTTGATCGAAAAGAAAGCATACAAGTCGATTTTGATTGGGATTCAAGTATTACAAGTTGATTACAAGTGATAATCATCATCTAAACACATCTAAAGGTTAGTTTTGATTGGTTGTTCATAGTTTTTGATGAAGATGAACCCTAATTTCGAAATTGATGACGATATTATGAAATTGATGATTGTTAGATAATTATATGATGTTAGTTAGGTTGTATGAATGCTAGATTATGTTGATTGTGCAAGAAATCTATGGTTTAATTATCTAGTTCATACATTCCCATAAGAGGAAACTTTTAGTTCTTGGAATTCATGATTTGATGATGCTAAGATGTTAGATGTAATGCTTAGATGTTAGTTTAATTGAATTGTTCAAGAAAATCCATGAAATTGAGATATTGATCATGACTTACTAAAAGTAGAAAATTTTGTGTATGATGTTTTGAAATTTAGATGTTTTGGAGGTGATTAATATGTTAGAATGTATGCTATGAACTTGATTAGGTATATAATTGTTGAAATTATGATTGAATTGGATGCTAGATCACTTTTGGGTATTAGTTTCCGAAAAAGTAAACTTTATTTTTTTTGGAACATTGGATATGAAGAATTGGAATGTGAATATTGAGTTATATGGATCCTTGGTTGATCATGTAACAAATTTAGGTTTGATGATAATACATGGTAAGGAATGATAGTTAGTGTTAGAGAATAATGATTGGGTTTGGAATTGGTTGTCACTATGTATGCTAGTAATGTGATTATGATTGTCATACACGCATGTGAATCTAAGGCCCCTACTCAGTAGGATTGACATGGTTTAGGATGTGAGGTCCTGGGTGGCTTCATATGTCATGTAGTTCTTGATTAGACTTCACATATGAATTGTTTGATGTGATGCATTTATATTGATTGAGCATGATGGTTGTTTGAGACTTGCCTGAGTTTATGATGATCTAATGTGATATGATGACCAATGTAGAACTTGGTTTGATGATGTGATGCACGTGGATAACTGACATGATATTTATGTATGATAAGTTTATTTGCATTATTAAACAATATTCCATCAATTGTGTCACCAACGGGTCAAACGGGTCAAATAGGTTAACTTAGGGTTGTTAAATTTTTTGTGTACACGTACTTATGTACTTGTGTGTTCTAGATAACCTTTGAAGGGTTGTCTTCACACCTATCACGAGTCTCTTTATTCATTATCATTATACACCAGGTGAGTTCATGCCCCTCTATTTTATAATCCTTCTTCTGGGGGAGGTAGCATACTTGTAATCAAATGTTGTTTTATTATTATATGTTATTTTATTAGCATACTTGTACTCACACTTTCGGATCGTTGATAATGGTAACTAGCGGGAAATCTTGGGTATTACTACTGGATATGACGAGCTCTACCTGTGCGGCTCGAGGTCAAACTGGTGCAATTTTGTCCTAAACACAAACATCGTCATGGTCTGGTAAGTCGTGAAGGAAGGCAACAAACGAAACACAGTCTGCTTCGATCGCGAAATCACTATGGTTATTACTTGTGAATATAGACTAGCTATCTATTTCAATACTTATGCTATAAAATTGTTAATATTTATGATAAATGAAAAATCTTGAAACTCACCAACCATTGTGTTGACATTTTAAGTATGTTATTCTCAGGTTGTTAACTTAGCTTGCCATTAGGAGCACAACACGGGTCCAGCATGCATCCTAAGACTTTATATCATAGACATCTTTGTTTTTCATTTATTTATGGGTTTTAAACATTAGGATGGTACGTGTTTTGCTATATTATGCATTTTATTACTTTGGATTTGTTTTATTTACAAAACTCTTCCGCGTGGTTTTAAACGTTTGAACTTTGGTTGGTTTTGTTTTGAACATGGCATATAGTGTCGTTCTGAGTAACTAGTAATTGTGATCCTGGTTTTTTCACATGCCTTGCAGTAAAACTCCGCACGTGGATTTTGAGGGTGTGATAGATTGGTATTAGAGCTATTGGTTATAGGGAACTAGGTTGCATACACACTTGTCTATAACCGCACACAGTTAGTTAGTTACACCTGAATTATACTTTTACTACTCATTGGCATATACATCACATGCACTGCAACATGGCCTCATCATTTCTGGTTTTGGGAAAAAGGCATGCTCGTTTTGAATCCCCTCCACCTATACCTCACTGAGTGTATGACTGGCTGTGACATCCTTACCCCCGTTGTGAGATAGACTAGGATCAACTGTTTGTGCCACCTGAGCATGACCCTGCATGAGATTAGAGATATTACCCGACTTGTATAGATCGCATGATTCGTAGAGAGCGTGTTCCGAAGCGGACCACTGCTAGGCCTAGGACTAGGTCAGCAACTACTTCTGCAACACTCACCCTCCCATCTCTAGATGTACCCTTTGAGCAAGCCATGGCAACATTGACCGCGATACTTGAGACTGTGCGTCAACGAGTTGGAGTACTCACTGATGAGAACTCCACACTAAAGGATGATATACGTCGACTATGGCTAAAGATGGCCATAATTGAGGAGTGGTTGTCGATGTACATCAAAGAGAATTTCAAAATGGCTGGTAGAGTGATGGATCATGCTGAGCGTATGGGCGAGCAGGATCTCCACAATATGGGCGTCGAGAGCAGACTAGTCGGACTGAAAGCACAGGTCGGAACACTACAATTTAAGGAAAACCCTACACCTATCGAATACTCTGATGAAGACCCTGAGGAAGAACCAGAAGAAGCTTCGGACGGTGGAGACAGTGATGGATCAGCTTTGTTCGATTGATTCACTTTATTCTTATAACTTTGACTGCATAGCGATTTTCTTAAACCTATATGGGAAGGGTTGTTTCCCACATAACTGAAAACTTGAATTTTGACAATGATTGGATATTTTGTAAGCTACTTACAAATTATTTATGATACGTTATTATTTTGGTTATAAATGTTGTGGTTATGACTGTACATTATTTTTTATTATTTACTATACTTCAATGAGATTAATATGTTAGATGTTACTCATTATGGTTTTTTCAAATGTAAAGTGAAATATGGACGGCAAAGGAAGAGGACGAGGACGTGGCCGAGGGCATGACAGTGGACGTGGACGAGGATGTGACAGTGGACATGGCACTGGTAACGTGAACATGACCCCAACTGAACTAGCTGCGCTAATAAACCAACACGTGCTAGCGGCATTGAACACACAACCTGCACAGTTTGGAGGTAAATGGTGACACTAGTAATCATTTACACGAATCTTCCGTTAAGTGATTAATTCTTTCGGTTTGATTTCTATACCTTGACATGTGAATAAAGGACCGCCTGGATGCACGTACAAAGCATTCATGGACTGTAAGCCGCATACCTACAGTGGAGCCGAGAGGGAGCAGTAGGGCTTGTAAGATGGTTTGAGAAGACTGAGCCAGTTTTCGCCAATTGCAACTGTTTGGTGCCGAATCAGGTGAAGTATTTCACAAGAACACTAGAAGGTGCAGCACTCAAGTGGTGGAATGCTCAAGTGCAGATGCTTGGCCAGGCAATGGCAAATGTGTTGGCGTGGGAGTAATTCAAGACGATGATGACCGAGGAATACTGCCCCCGTGATGAAGTTCAAAAGCTGGAAGCTGAAATCTGGCAATTAAAGATGGATGGATCCAACATCGAGGGTTACACTACTAGGCCACATGAGCTAGCTAAACTTTGTCCTGGCATGGTTAACCCGCTGAGCCGACGAATTGAGCTATACTTGCGTGGTTTAGTTCCAGATATTCAGAGTATGGTGACTGCTGCAAATCTCCCAACCATTCGATAGTTATACGACTGGCTCACAAACTCACTGACCAAGCCATTGAGCAAGGGAAGTTACCCAAGTGGGACGTTGTGGCAAGCGTGCCTGACAATAAACGTAAGTGGGAAAATACTTTTAGCAAGGAATCGTCATCTGGTAATCAACCTCAGCAACACCAATCTCAATAGCAACACCAACACCAACATAGATGGTTTGATTACAATAGCAACTTTAACCATTCATGTTCATCATATCAAGGACCAAGTGGATATGTGGGGAAAAACCCAAAGTGCAATCGATGAAACTACCACCACACTGGCAGGTGTGATAGTTTTCGATGCCAGCGTTGTGGGAAGGTTGGACACGCGGCAAAGGATTGTCATGGAGTACTGATGAAGAAGTCTCAACAACCTCAGTAGCCTTAGTAGCCCCATGAAACACCAAAGGGTTGCTTTGAGTGTGGAAAGGAAGGGCATTTCAATAAAAACTATCCTCAACTGAGAAGAAATGGGAATGGCAACGTTAATGGTGGCAATAAAAACAATGGTGGTAATGGTGACAAAAATGGTGGCAACAATGGTGGAGCCAAAGGGAGAGCCTTTGTCATGGGTTCAGGTGAAGCTTTAAACGATCCTAATACTTTTACTGTTAAATTTCATGTTAATTGTCGTTTTACTTCTAACTGTTTGACAGTGGAGCCGATAGGAGTTCTATCTCTACTAAGTTTTGTAGCCTCTTAAAGGATATACCTTCTATATTAGAATCTAAGTATATTGTAGAATTGGCTGATGGTAAACAAATATCTATTACACATATCCTTAGGAATTGCAAGACAGAACTCGCTGGTCATACCTTTAACATTGACCTTATGCCCATTACTCTTGGAAGCTTTGATGTGGTCGTACGCATGGATTGGCTGTCACAGAAGTAGGCCGAGGTGATTTGTCATGAGAAGGTCATTCGTATTCCCATGGTAGAGGGGGAAACTTGTCAGGACCGTGTACGTATGGAATACTAACAGATTCTGCGTTTATACCGAATCAAATAGTGCGGAATCCTATTTGATTGGCGACCCAATGATAGGATCAATTGAGACAATCTGTAATGATTTATGTAAACAATTCAAGAGAAACACAAACAAATTTAATCAATTCAAGCAATATCAACAAATTCACAGTTCATTGATATAGCTAAGACAATTACAAGAGTAAGAAAGCAGTTAACAATTCTCAACAAACTCTCAACAACTACTTAGCCACACCCTTCTTTACTAACTCTCTAGTCTAAGCTATTTATACTAGCAACTAAGGAACTAACAATTTACAAAACTAGTCCCTATACTAGTACAAAATATAAAATATTACAATAAAAGACTAAATGTTAATCTTTCAAGG
>BJCM01183876.1:1439-14544 GCA_018326385.1 Flaveria bidentis
AAATGAAGATGTACAAGATGCTATATCATACGAAGAAATGATTAGATTTCTTCTGAGAACTAAATATGTATATGCCATGTGTTATCAACCAGTAATTTACAACAGACTGATAAGGAAGTTTTGGAGCACTGCAGAAGTTGAAGTAAATGATGATGGAAGAAAAGTTTTAAGAGGACTCATTACCAAAGATAGAATGATAGAAGTATCTGAAGAGTCTATTAGAATTGCATTGAGACTGGGTCACAATGATCCAGAAGATCTTACAGAGCTCACATTTAATGAATATAGAGAGACATTCATGTAAATGGGTCATCCTGATCATTTCCCAAAGAAACAATTTTTCAGAGCTCATGTATACGATCATTGGAAGCTTCTATGCTATATTTTTCAACATTGCATGTCCAAAAGGAGTGCTGGATGGAATTCATTTCCAGTAGACATTGCATCTCCTATAGTAGCCATTGCAACAAACAGAAGATTTAATATGGCTAAATGGATCATGAATGGATTCATATTCAACTTGGAGAAGGGTATAAAGAATATATACCTTATGTATCCCAGATTTCTCCAAATGATCATCAATGAAGAATATCCTGACATACATGTATATGGAGTTGGAGGAGATATACTTGAATTGGAACACATGACTGAAACATCTTATAAGAGGCTAGCCATGTTGACTGGTGCTCAAAATGTTCCAATGTTTGAGTACATGAGAAATGTTGCAAATGATGAAGTTGATATAACAGTGGATCATTTTCACTTATTGGATGGAGAACCAATAGATCCAGCTGATTTAATTGATGAATACCCTCCTCAAGAAGATGATGATCAAGATGATGATGATGATGATAATCATGATGTTCAAGATGATGATAACAGTTCATCAAGTTCTGATGATGATGATAATGATGGTGATGAAGCTGAGACACACCAATCTTCAAGTAGTGATAGAACTATGACTGAACTTGTTGATGAAATTGAAGATGAAAGATAAAAGATTGAAGATGAAAGATTGAAAATGAAAGACAAAGATTGAAGATAAAGACTGATGCTGAAAATAACAAAGATTGAAGACTGAAGACAATGTAAATCTTAGGGGGAGTATTGTTAGAACCCTTGAAAGATTAACATGTAGTCTTTTTGTGTATATTTTATACTTTGTACTAGTATAGGGACTAGTTTTGTAAATTGTTAGTTCCTTAGTTGCTAGTATAAATAGCTTAGGCTAAGAGGTGGTTGCAAAATAGTTGTTGAGAGTTTGTTGAGAATTGTTAACTACTTTCTTACTCTTGTAATTGTCTTAGTTATATCAATGAACTGTGAATTTGTTGATATTGCTTGAATCGATTACAATTGTTTGTGTTTCTATTGAATTGTTTACATAAATCATTACAGATTATCTCAATTGATCCTATCATACACATCAAATAAAATTATGATACAACAATCTCCTCATTAATATGAGTTTGGACAAGTGCTCATGTTATGACCTGTTTGTTTACATATTGAACATCTACGTATGACAGGTGCATCTGGATGATGAACATCCATCTCGTTGTGTATCCTTCTCGTGCGTCTCCTACCTCGTGACATGGTGATTTTTGAGGGATCACCTCTTATCCTCCAACCCGGGTTCGTCTAATAATCAATATGACGAAGCGGCTAAAAATGTTCGTTATACTGTTCTTAATAAACAATAGTACTATAGACCTGATGAACAATGTTATGAGGTGATTCACCTCTATGGCGGAAAAGTACAATTGCATGTGAGCACGAAAATCTTTACATCTGCCAGTTACCACACGTGCAACTTTTGTTTTTGTATTCCACGATATAATCATTTCCACCAGCTTCATTTGTTTGTATCTTTGACAGAACTCTATACCTCGCCTCTCTGTAGTCAAACTCTGTTACGATATCCTCTTGCGAGTTAATATCACGTATGTTAAATAAACGCCATATGCGAGGGGGTAACGCAGTGTTACAGTTGGCTACGATGTCAGTGTGCTTTTTGAACAGTTCGATTGTTTTCTTGAACGTACAACTAATAATAGCTTTTATTGGCATAAGCCTGACACCTCGCAACATATTGTTGAATCATTCTGAAAAATTTCCATCGTCAGGTTACCCCACCGATGATGATTTTTATCATGTAGAAGCGTCCATTTACTCTCTTTAATAGCTTTTAAATATTCCCACGCTTCTAGATTGACGCTTATCATTTGACTTACACAGTAGTTATACTTCATTTGTTGGGTGGTACTTCCGATAGACCAACATAACCTTTTTAAGCCAGAAACCTTGAACTTTTGCATGAGGTTACTTCAAACATGTCGGAGGCAAAATCGATGCACAACATTATTTTTCCACTCTTCAAGAGTATTCATTGCACGAATAATTCCTTTGTGTCTATTGGAAATAACACATAACTTTTTTCTCGAAGCAATAGAATTATAATGAACTGTAATATGTGACTAGAATTGTTGGAAAAACCAATTCCAACTTTCTATCGTCTCTTCATCTACAATTGCATAATCTATCGGCATTACGTAGTTGTTTGCATTTTTTGCAACTGCAATTAACATTTTACCACGGTAAAAACCTTACATAAAAGTACCGTCAATAGATATCACAGGCTGACAATAGCTAAACGCTTTAATTATTGGACCGAATGCCCAAAACACATATTTAAATGTGTAATAAGCAGATGTACCGGTCGGATGATATAACTATTCAACAATAACATGGTTCTTCTCTTGTAATGCGTTGATGTACGAAGGTAATTGTAACGCCCCAAATAAAGTCCAAACAAGCCAATTAATAATAATAGGCTTAGTGTAGATTATTTAAAGAAAATAAACATGCAATGGAGTATGGACTAAGTAAACTTCGCGGGGTATGCTTTTGGCAAGTTTAAGGTCCCGGGAACACCCGGTATATATAAACGGATTAGCTTGAGCAGCTTTCATTTGCAACTCAAAGCTCTAGTTCAAGGCTCGGTTGATCTCGGGATTGAAGATTGGTGTTCGTGGGCATCCGAACAACAATAAAACACCAAGAATCCAGGTAAGAAACATCATTTAATCTCTTATTTTGATGTAAACCCGGATTCTAGGGCTTGGGTTTTTGAAAGTGGCAAAGATTCACCCAAAACTCATGTTTTTGTGTAAGAAAACATGTAAGAAGCTTAGATATAGCTTATTAGGTGATAAACCAAGGTTTTGGATGTAAAATATTGAAGTTTTGGGTCGAAAATAGGGTGGTTCGTAATTTTCAACCTGTTCTGCAAAATTAGGGTTCATCCACTGAAACTATGTAGTCGTCCAACGAAATTATAGTTTCGCAGGTAGATTTGCAAGGTTGAATTTCCAATGAAAGTTGGGCGAAACTGGCAGCGAAGATGCCAGCGAAAGTAGAAGCGAAACTGCTGGCGAAACTAGCAGCGAAACTACTGATCTTGTAGCGAAATTAGCAGAAATTAACTCATTTGAGTGTTAACTTATCTGCAGGTTGTGTAGTACAACCCTTGCTTTGAAAGCTTGATTGAGAAGCTATTCATTATGTCCAGGTGAGTTCTAGATCCCCTATTTTAAGAGGTTTTAACGGGAAGATCGATTTTAAGAGGTCCTAGGGGCGACCCCAGCCAGTGGCGTTGCCCGTTGGACCCCACTAGGGGCTGCTGCCCCTAGGACCTCGCTGTCAAGGGCTGCCGCCCCCAATCCCCCGCTGTCCCGCGTAGGTTCAGTTATGTTTTATGATGACTTATGCTTGTGGTGCATATTATTATGTATGTAAATGTATGATGCATGATGTTTATGATGATTTGTGACGATTGATGCTATGCTAATGATGATGCTGATGTATGTTGATTATGTATGCTATGTATGTTATGAATGATATGTTTTCTTATGTTCCTTACTTGTAACGCCCTGAATAATGTCTAAGCGAGCCAAATAATAATAATAGGCTTAGACGAGATCATTTAATGGAAATAAGATGGATATGGGTTATAAACCGAGTTAACTCTTCGGGTTATGTGCTTGGCGAGTTTAAGGTCCCGGGAACACCCGGTATATATAAACGGATTAGCTTGAGCAGCTCTCATTTGCAACTTAACACTCTAGTTCTAGAGAGAGAGAGTAGAGAGAGAAAGTAGAGAGAATTGAAGATTCAAGGCTCGGTTGATCTCGGGATTGAAGATCGGTGTTCGTGGGCATCCAAACAACAAGAAAACACCATGAATCCAGGTAAGAAACATCATTTAATCGCTCCTTTTGATGTAAACCCGGATTCTAGGTTTGGGGTTTTTGAAAGTGGCAAAGATTCACCCAACACTCATGTTTTTGTGTAAGAAAACATGTAAGAAGCTTAGATATAGCTTATTGGGTGATAAACCAAGGTTTTGGATGTAAAAGATTGCAGTTTGGGGTCAAAAATGGGTTGGTTCGTATTTTTCAGCCCGTTCTACGCAACTGGGTGTTCATCCAGTGAAATTAGTTGTTCGTCCAGCGAAACTATGGATCTTCCTTTCGCAGGTAGTTTCGCAGACATGGTTTTCCAATGAAAGTTGGGCGAAACTGGCAGCGAAAGTGGCAGCGAAGATGCCAGCGAAACTGCCAGCGAAGATGCCAGTGAAACTAGAAGCGAAACTGCTGATCTTGTAGCGAAATTAGCTGCGTAATTAGGCAGATTTTAACTCCTTTGAGTGTTAACTTATCTGCAGGCTATGCAGTACAACCCTTGCTTTGTAAGCTTGATTTAGAAGCTACTCGTCGAGTACAGGTGAGTTCTAGATCCCCTATTTTAAAGGTTTTGAACTAGTTTGGGGTTGAAAATGCATAATAAATATACGTTTTGAACAACCAATATTTTATGCGGTTTTAACAGGAAGATTAAATTTTTCATAAGAAAAGATGCTATATAAAAGTGTTAAAATAAAAACTTTTCCAGGTTAGCGCGACCCCAGCCAGGGGCGTTGCCCCTTGGACCCCACTAGGGCCTATTGCCCCTAGGACCCCGGTGTCAGGGGCTGCCGCCCCCGAACCCCCGCTCTCCCGCGGTGGGTCAGTTATGTTGTATGATGATTTATGCTTGATATGTTTATGTTTTTGTATGGGAATGTGTGACGCATGATGTTTAAGATGATGTATGATTGATGCTATGTATGACGATGCTGATGTATATTGATTATGTATGCTATGTATGTTATGTTTCCTTATGTTCCTTATTACGTATGATGGCCTGACTTTACGTGGTGTGGTATTGTTAATGAACGTAAAGTATTATCTTAACGAAGTGAAAGATTTAAGATAATGAAAGTGGAACATAATGAAGGAACGAATGAAAAGCCTTGCAAGCATATGAAAGGAGGTTCACAACTCATTGGGAGTTATTAGCTCAACTGTGTGTGTCTACAACTTGCGATTTTGGCTAACTCATAAGGGTTCCTACACACAGTAAGAGTTCAGTCTGGGTGACTGCTCCAATACGTGCGATTTCCTAATTACTGTGTGTTATACAGCGTGCAATCTTGGCTATCCCATAAGAGTTCACACACACAGGGGGAGTCCGTCCTAGTGACCACTCCATACGTGCGATATGGGGTCCTTGTCGCTTAACCTTAGATGAATTTCTTCGTGCTCTAGAGGGGGGTTAAGCACATGACAGGACCTAGATAGAAGTGAAAGATAATAATGTACGAAAAGTGCGATAAGTACGAAATGTGCGAAATGTGCGAAATGTATGAAACGAATGATGATGAAGATAATAATGATTACCTTGACGTATGTACGATGTGTGATCATGTGCGATAGTAACGAAAATGTTTTAACGAGAGGAAGGTAATGCAATGTTTTTATAAAATAGAACTCACTTAGCAACGCTGACTTTTTATGCATTTTCCGTTGGCAGGTGAGCATGTTGAGGATGACGCGGGGCAGCTACTTGGCATTTTTGGATGGAATTCTTTTGTATAACATTTTTGTATTGTAATACGAATGAACTATATTTTGTAACGAACGATGTATTATTTTGCAAAAGTGTTTATTTAATGGAAATGAAATGTTTGTTTAAAGTGTTTCCGCTGCATGATTTTAGTAAAGTTAATGTAATTATATGTTTTATGTGCGATGATTGACCAGCTGTGAGCATCCCGGGAACGGGGCCTTATAGTATTACATATTATGATGTGACTTTACGTGGTGTGATATTGTTAACGAACGTAAAGTATTATCTTAACGAAGTGAAAGATTTAAGATAATGAAAGTGGAACATAATGAATGAACGAATAAAAAGCCTTGCAAGCAAATGAAAGGAGGTTCACAACTCATTGAGAGTGGTTAGCTCAACTGTGTGTGTCTACAACGTGCGATTTTGGCTAACTCATAAGGGTTCATATACACAGTAAGAGTTCAGTCTTGGTGACTGCTCCAATACGCGTGTTATGGGGTCCTTGTCGCTTAACCCAAGATGAATTGCTTAGTACTCTAGAGGGTGGTTAAGTACATGACAGGGTCTAGATAGAAGTGAAAGATAATAAATGTACGAAAACTGCGATAAGTACGAAAAGTGCGATAAGTACGAAAAGTGCGAAACGTGCGATATGTACAAAATGAACGATGATGGAAGATAATAATTATTACCTTGATGTACGTATGATGTGTGATCACATGCGATAGTAAAGAAAATGTTTTAACGAATGAAAGGTAATATAAAGTTTTATATAACTAGAACTCACTTAGCAACGCTAACTTTTTATGCATTTTCCAGTTGGCAGGTGAGCATTGCTGAGGATGGCGCGGGGTAGCTACTTGTCATTTTGGATGGCATCCATTTTATGTGGCGATAATGTTTTTGCATTGTAATGCGAACAAACGATATTTTGTAATGAATGTTGTATTATTTTGCAAAAGTGATTATTTATATGTAATGAAATCTTTTTTTAATGATTCTGCTGCTATGTTTTAGTAAGTTAATGTAAATTATATGTTTTATGTGCGATGATTGACCAGCTTTGAGCGTCCCGAGAACGGGGCATTACAGTAATTACTCAAAATTACTGTCCCAGCTACCATAAATATTCTCAATAGCCGCTTTTCTAGCTCGCCATGCTTTATTATATGATACATCAACATTCAACGTGTCTTTCAAATGCACTTGAATTTGCTTGATAGGAAAAGCAATATCTTGACGAATAAAATGGTTGATACGGGTAAAAATATCTCTGCATTTGAAACTTTTATTGTTGTTACCAACAATAGTACCAAAGCAGTTGTGGGCATTCACCCATCTTGAATTTCTTCACATGTGATGATCATGGTTCTTGGAAGCATAAACATACCATGAACATAGAGGACCAATATGAATATTATTGTTGTAATTAGGGCTAGTGTTGTAGCACCTTGCTCTCCATCTTGTACGTTTACTTTCAACTACTACATCCTCTCTGTTACGTATAAGATTCCATAACCGCACTACATACAACACTTCATCTTTCGAATTAAAATACATTCCAAAACGACTTTCTTTTGACTCTTCATTCCATATATCTGTATGGTCTTCATCATCAAAATCAGTAGCTTCATAATCTCTTAACTCCTGAGGATCTTCAGAATAGTTCACCTCCCTGTAAGATCCTGGATTAACACCAGGATTATAATTGTTTGAAACTCCATAATTGTTGTTGTCATCATCACTGGATTCTTCTTGTGATGGAATGAGTTCAGTATCTTCACTTTTGTCTGAACGACTATCATCCGACTTATCAAAACCTCCATTATCATCATCGACTTGATGATGAGAATTGGCGACTTGATAATCATGCGATCTTACATTGCCTTGATGATAAGAATTGCTTGACGGATCGGGTGCTTGAGATACAGAGAACCTGCTTACGAGATTCATATAATTGGATTGTTGTAGAGACATTTTTGGCTCAATAATAACATAAACATTTGATCGAAAATTTTTAATATTTTCTCCCAAATAATACAAAACATCTGGACTTGAGTCATTGAAAATTTCAAAACTTCGAGAGAAACCAACATACGAGTAATATAATTTTAGTTTCAAATTATAATACTCTTTTTGAACCTGAAGATGGTTATAAATCAAATCTACAAACTCTTCGTATGAAACTCTATTACGAAAAATAATAGTTGAACTTTTAGTAGAAACATCACATATGATATTTCTATTTTCGAATAAATATCACCACCCCAATATATTTATAGAAAATAAGACTGAGACATGATAATGATTAGGTTTTTTTAAGTGTGGAATTGAATTTACTATGCAGATTTGAGTGAATTCAGTTGAGTTATAAGTATAATCGGTAAGTGAGTTGGTTAAATTTGTGGTTGGCATGTGTTTGAGCACCCGCCCTTGCCAAGGGCGAACTCTCCATAAAGCTTGTGCCCCATCAGTCAGTCAGCACTCATCAGTCAGTCAGTCAGCAGTCATCAGTCAGTCAGTCATCTGTCACGTCGATCAGCAGTAGTCAAATAATAATATGCAGAACCCCCCCTGCCAGAAGCGGGTACCCCTTAATTCATTTTTGCATGAGAAATACCCCACTTGTAAACTCTATTTTTAATAAAGTCCATTTTTTAAAAAAAATTCTTAAAATTGATGATATAAGTTTAAAAAAACAACGACAAATCACCTTTCTGTTGTCGATTGTCTTTTTAGGTGGACAAAGAATAAATGACATCATATTAAATTGAATCTTGGTACAATATCAACGATAGTACAACTTTTCTCATGACAACATAAAAAAGACTTCGCACCATTCATACTGTTATTTTTAATGGGTAGTAATATTAGGGTGATAACAATATAATAATTAATGGGAAGTAAATAATTGCTAGAAATGCTAAAAGAGGAAACTCAGTGTCATTGATTTTTTATTTAAATAATCCTGATCAATTCTTTTAATCTCAAACTAACATTTTTGCTTTAAGAGTTTTTTTTTTTCAAAATTGTGTTATTAAAAATTTTATTTATCAAAATTGGTGTTTTGAAAAATATTTATCAAAATAGGGTTTTCATCTACTTTCTCACTCATAATCTTATTGGATAAGTTTCCAATTTAAATAATGTTATTTAAAAAGAGTTAAAGCAAAAGTTTTCTGAAAAATCAAATTTCTTTTTTGCTATGGCGGTTAAAAAAAAGTTTTCTTTTATAATGATTTTAGTTCTTCACATACATTTACTTAAACTTTTTTCTAATATAAATATGCGATGATACACTAGTTGTCTAATTATTTCGTAAACACTAGCATCATATTTTCAAATGGTGATGTCTGTATTCTTTCACTAAAAGTTCTTTTAATTAATTTGAAAAAAATTAAACGTTTGTGTCTTCAATTTTTAATCAACGTAAACACCTTTTGAACATGTTTGTAAATAATTTAATAAATAATACAAATGTATTTTATAATGATTAGTTAAATATGATGATCAAAGCTAGCAGAGAAATAATGTTAGAGATTCAATCCTCAATTACTAATGCATTAACAAAGAATAACCAATGGAATTGTGAGCCTACGCTAGCAATGGCCTGAGAAAATGGTTGAAAAATTTTATTGAATTTGTGAAATTATTAAATATTTTAAACTTTATAAAATAAAATTATTAATTTTTAAATAAAATGAATTTGTGAAAATAAAATAGATATCTGATAAAATACACGTAACAATAGTAAATAAAAAAATTATATGCTTTATACATTCGATGACGTTTCCACTTATACAACATTAAAATAGATAATAATAATGATTTTATGTACTTAATAATTGCATATTCATATTTAAAAATGAAATAAGAAAACATTTATGAAAACTAAAATAATTTAGAAAGAAACTTTTTTAAACTGATAGATACCAAAAAACAAGTTTTGATTTTTTTAAACTTGGTCCATTTAAACTTTTTTAAATAACATTATTTAAAATTAAAATTTTATATCCAATAAGATTACGAGTGAGAAAATAAAAGTTTTTAATAAATAACCATATTGGTAAATATTTTTTAAAACATCCATTTTGGTAAAAACTCTATTGGTAAATATTTTTCTAACAACACCAAGTTGGTAAATATTTTTAATAAATAACCAAGTTCTTAATAAATAATCAAATTGGTATATATTTTTAATTAATAACCAGATTGGTAAATATTTTTCTAACAACACCAAGTAAAAAACTCTTGTTTTAAAGTTATCATATTAGATTATATCATTGTTACATTTAAATAATGTATGTCATATGCATTTGTAACAATCCAAATAAAGTCTAAGCGAACCAAATAATAGTATGAGCTTAAATGGGATTATTTAATGTAAATAAGATGGATATAAGTTATATATCGAGTTAACCTTTCGGGTTATGTGTCCAACGAGTTTAAGGTCCCGGGAACGCCTGGTATATATAAACGGATCAGCTTGAGCAACTTTCATTTGCAACTCAACACCAATTTCTAGAGAGAGAGTGTAGAGAGAGAAAGTTGAGAGAAAGTGGTGATTCAAGCCTCGGTTGATCAAGAGATTGAATATGGGTGTTTGTGGGCATCGAACAACAAGAAAAAACCAAGAATCTAGGTAAGAAACATAGTTTAATCGTTCCTCTTGATTTAAACCCGGATTCTAGGGCTTGGGTTTTTGAAAGTGCTACAGAATCGCTCAAAACTCACATTTTTGTGTAAGAAAACATGTAGGAAGCTTAGATATAGCTTATTGAGTGATAAACCAAGTTTTTGGGTGTAAAGATTGAATTTTTGGGTAAAAAATGGGTTGGTTTGTAATTTCAAGCTGTTACTACTTTGGCTTCTCATTCTGGTGAGCTCTCTCAGTGTAGTTTTGTCTGGCTTGAGTTTGGCCACCATTTGTTCTTGGTGCCTTGGACTCTCTAGCAAAGTGTCGTATATGGTTACAGTTGTAACACTTTACTTTGCTATTATCCAGCCCAAACTTTCCACTGGCTGTATTGCTAGGAAACTTCCTCCTTGTCCTCTTATAGAACTTCTTGGCTCTATGAGTGAGAAAAGCCATCTGCTGAACTATCTTCATATATTCCAGATCATTTGGATGGATACAGTCCAAGTCTTCAAGGGTGAAGAGAAAGTTGCTTATGGATTCATCAGTAGAAATAAAGGCATGAGAAGAACTTGTCTCTTGGAAGGGACTTCCTTGAGTGTAGCTTTCTCTTGGAGTCTCTGGGAAGGTGATGAATGGACTCTTTTGTGAGTTGTTAGGGTAGCATATGAGTTGATGTTGAGGTTCTATGCTATCCCTTTTAGTCACATCAAGAGCTGAACCCATTTGATTGCTAGAGTTACCAGATGATTTTTGCATGTTCATCTTCATCTGGTATCCACTGAGAATACCATACAACTTAGTCAGAGTAAGAGTCTTAAGGTTCTGCATTATCTTGATAACAACACAGTAATGTGTTCATTGTCTACGAAGAGAGGACATGAACAATGTCTCTGTTCTCAAGAGTTACTCCAACATCAATTAGAGTATCCACAATCTCAACATACCTAAAGTATTATTGAGTCATGGTCTCTCCTGTTTTAAAGGTGAAGTTTTCAAACTGCTGCTTGAGAAGATCCTTCTTGTTCTCCTTGGCTTTAGTGGATTCTTCATACATAAGCTTCAGTTCTTCTCATAGTTGCTTGGCCGTCTTGCATTTCTTGAAGCCTCTATAGATGGAGTTTGGAAGAGCATTTTGAAGGGTTGTCATGACTTTTTGATCAATCTCTATTCTCTTCCTGTCTTCATTAGAGAAATCAGCCACAACCTTTGGAATCATACCTCCACCAGTAGTAGATGAGGTGCTTGGTATGTAAGATCCTTCAACAACAGAGTCCCATATCCTGGAGTCTTGAGACTTGATAAAGCCTTCCATTCTTTGACACCAAGTATCAAAGTCTTTAGAAGTGATCAATGGAGACTTTTTCATAGTTCCAGTCTCCATATCAGCCTTGGTGTTAGCTGCCATTTGAGTTGTTAAGTGTTTTGTGTGTGTGAGGGATCTTAAGATGGTGAGATCTTATATCAAGAGCTTTTCAGGCTCTGATACCAAATGCAGGACTGTTAGAAGGGGTGATGTACTTTTACAACACAACAACACAAATGAGGAGTGTTCTTTAGAACACTTAACAGATCAAATAAGGAACTAATTAACTAAAGTAAGAGATGCTAAGAACACAAGTAAATATGAGATAGAACAACATAACAAACAACACAAGTATTTTGTTTTCAAGAATGTTGTATATTACTTCTCAAGTTCTATTACAAAGTGTTAGAAAGCATAATGGAAAGTTACAAGTACTTGAGATAGATATACTACATCCTACAACCGGCCATACTATAGATACACGTGTACCTAGTTTAGGAACTTAATGTAAAATGTCTTTCATGTCTTACATATATGTAATTAAATGGGTATGAATGAAATGAAATTGTATATTGTGTGATAACACATATTGAACTAACTATACAGGTTTATGGTTGTTTACATAATTCTTAATTAATAATGATTGACAAACATGTTTAAACTTAATCGTGTGAAGTTCTCATGCGAATGGACCATGCTAATGGACCATACGCATGAATACTTCATGCTAATGGACCAGTCGCACAACTGAACCAGGAGACTGGATTAGTCGCACGATTGCGACATAAGATTGACTCAGTCGCACAACTAAACCTTCAGTCGTGCGGATGGATCAACCGCATGATTCAGTCGTACGATTGGAAGACCCTAACCTATAAATACCATGCAGGACCGTTGAAGGCTTGCAAATTACAACACAACAACACAATGAGGAGAGTGACTCAAACTCGATCAAACAATGAACTGGATTAACCACACAAGATGATACTAAGAACACAAGTAATTAATGAGACAGAACCAAAAGAACACAACACAAGGAAATGGGTTTTCAAGATTGTAGTATATTACTTTCTCAGGTTCTATTACAAGCGTTACAAAGCATATCTTAAGTTACAAGAACAAGAGAATACTTATACTACATCCTACAACCCGGCCATACTATGAAAGCCAGGTTGGATACAATTGACTAGACACACAACAGAATCAATTGT
>BJCM01183913.1:0-10355 GCA_018326385.1 Flaveria bidentis
GGTTGGCCGTAACCACTTAAAACATGTATAACCGCTTACATGATTTGCCTAAGAGCGGTACCCTTAAAAACTTACATTTTATTACTTTTAAACTTGTTTACTACTTAAAACCTGCGAAGCTCACCAACAATTTTGTTGACCATTTTGAGCATGTCTTTTCAGGTAATCTTGATAACTGAAGATCTAGGAGTGCTGCCTTGTAGAGGAGACCCTAGGATGCATTGAACTAAACACTTTTTGTTAAACTTGTGTTGTAAACATTTGTGATAGTCTTAACTATTACACTGCATGTTTGACACTTGTTCCCGGGTTGTGGGAAATTAAACAATGTCTTACTATTTAATTATGTGATCATCTTTGTGTTATGCTTATGGCTATGTTGTCGTGAATAATGACTAACACGACACAAGTCTCCATTTGTGTTCGGGTGACGTCATGACACGCTTGTCATCATACTTATATTGCTTCTCTAACATATACCATGTGTTATGACGATCCCGTCTCGTTACATCCCCGTGTTTCCGCTTTAGCGGGGGTGTGACACATTGTCCGCCGCCTGAGTCAATGGAAAGGGCTTGAACCGCGTTAGCCAGTTGTGTTGGTTGTAGCGGGTCCACGACGGTGTAGTTGGCCTGGGCCGGTTGGTTGTTGGTTGGGTTGTAGCTTTTGTTGGGCTGAGGGGATTGGGCCCAGCCGATAGTCGGATAGGGGCAAGGAGGGGGAGTCTAGTACGTGGGAGCCTAATAAGGTGGGTAGTATGGAGGAGGCTGATGTTGGGCTTGTGGTTGGTTAGAGTACCCATTATTTGGGTTTTTGTTGTTGCTGGGCCTATTAGTGTTGCGATTGGGCCTGTTCTCCCTGTTGTTATTGGACCGCCTATTCTGATTAGAATTAGAGTTGTTGGGCCGTTCCGATATGGTTTTGATTGAGTAAGGGCAGCCGCAACAAGTGGGGTGGGTGCAGTTTTATCCTGAGCAGCGATACAACTCGCGTCGGGCTGAATTTGATCAACCGCATCATCCCATGTAGGAAGCGATTGGTTCAAGATGCCTGCGATGCTCTCGTATTCGCGTCGCAAGCCACGTACGAGATGAAGCACCCGAAGTTGATTGTCCATGGAACAACCGAAGGCAGCGAGCTGATCCGTGAGATCGCGTATTTTCTGTTAGTATGTTTCATGGTTGGTTGCGGATGCAAGGGTGAAGTTGGAGAGTTCATGCTGAAGGGCCTGGATTTGAGGACCTTTGTTGTTGACGAATAAGTCTTGGACACGTAGCCATGCGGCATGAGCCGTGGATTCATCAGTGAGAACACGAACGTGGAGATCATCAGAGAGACTACCGTAGATCCATTAAAGGACCACGACATCAATTTTCTCCCAAGCAACAAATTTTGGAGTGTTTTTAGCCGGAGCCGGAGTTCCGTCGATGTGGTTAAGAACAGCATACCCTTTGACTTGAAGCAAGAATAGCTTGACCCAAGAAGAGTATGAAACTTTGACGCCGTCTAGGATGCGTATTTTATGCTGGATGTTAGACACGGTACAGATGGGGTGTAAGGGTTGCATGGGTTTGTTTGCGGGTTGGTTGGGGTTGAGTGTTTTGGCTGGTTTATCTCCCATGATGGGAAGAGAGTTGGTCAAATAAAAGCGGGATGGCAGAAAGAAAACTTGATCGAGATCAAGAAAAAAAAGGTGATACCATGAAAGACTCCAATATTCACCTTGTCGTTTACATCGTAAAACATCCCTATAAGTAGGGCAATACAAGAGTAATTACAGGAAACTAATTAGGAGATTGATACTTATCTAAATATAAACATATACACAAAATCACCACTAATATTGGAAACAATATTATTGGTTAACAGATACAACTTTTGTGTTTTTATTGTTGTTGTATGAGTCACTTTTTAGCGGCAAATTTGCGATCTAGCCAGGACCGCACTTCAAACCCCCTTCAAGGGAAAAACTTATTGCTAAGAAAACTTACTGGATCAACTTTGAGTATATTTGTTTAGAATGAGAATTGAACCAATAACATTTCTATATTTACATGTTATGAGTACCTTATATCAACCAATTAAATTAAGGATCATTGGTTTATTGTATAATCCGAATATTAGATTGAAGGGTCACTATTTACACAATTACACATAATGTTAGAAGGAAGATAATGCTATTTATTAAATACTTATTATTAATAGAGACATGAAGTGAACAGTAGTTCTGGGCTTTTATTCGAATTTCCAATGATTTATTATGCTACGTGTTTGTCTTATATGATCAAAACAGTATAAAATTCAATGTCTCTAAACACGTGTTCATCCTTATTAGTTTGGTAATAATCTCTCTTCTTCATTCCTCAAAGATGGTTACAATATATAGAATACGATACTTCCTATAATCTTAGTAGATCATTATGCTAATCACAATAAATACAAATATATATTCTATATATACTAATACTCCCCCGCAATCGAAACAGGTGGTTCTCGAATGTTAAGACTGGAATGAAAATTCATCAAAAAGAACCTTAGGCAAGCCTTTTGTGATTATGTCTGCTATTTGATACCATGAGGGAACGTCATAACTCTAACTTGACCCTTGGCGATCTTTTCACGAACAAAGTGAATATCCATTTCAATGTGCTTTGTTCGATGATGTTGGATAGGTTTTTCGGCCAGATAAATGACGCTCACATTATCACATTTCACCAAAGTGGCATGTTTCGGAGCATGGTGTAATTCAAGAAGCAGGTTTTGGATCCAATCACTTCGGAGACAACATTTACAACACCGCGACATTCCGCTTATGCACTTGAATGGGACAAGATCGGTTGGCGCTTTGAAGACAAAGATAAAAAGATTATCACCCATGTAAACATAGTATCCCAAAGTAGACCGATGTGTATCGGGGCAACCGCCCGGTCCGCGTTTGTGTAGGCAACGAGGGACCCATGTGAGGATTTATGGAAATGTAGCCCAAAACTTAAAGTTCCCTATATGTATCACAAAATTCGTTTTAAAGCATTCATGTGAGATGTCAGGGGAGAATACATATGTTAACAAATTTTTTGGACAACAAAAGAGATATCCAGGGCGGGTAAAGGTTAAGTATTGAAGTGCCCCTTAAGGCTTCTGTATTTTATGATATTGTCCCAAGGGGTGCCCGAGTTGCAGCTCAATTTCTGTTGAGTATCTACGCAGTAGCAGCTAGATTGCAATCTGAGAGGCCCACTTTTTGTAGAATTTCCCGTACATATTATTCTTGTGAAAGAAACATTGAATCATCATTCCTTGTAATAGAGATGCCAAGTAAATAAGTAAGGAAACCAAGATCTTTCATAGCAAATTCTTTAGCGAGAAGAGCCATAAACCGATTTCATAAGTCATCCGAAGAGGTGATTAGAAGAATATCATCCACGTATAGCAAGATGAAGGCCATGCGATTTCCATCCTTGAAAATGAAAAGGGAGTGATCCCATTGGCTGTGATGAAATCCCAAAGTAGAAACGTAATTGGCAAAACGGCGGTACCATGCTTCTGATGTCTATTTTAGTCCATATAGGGATTTCTTAAGAAGAAATACGTGATTCGGACGTTGAGGGTCACAAAAACCCATTGGTTGGTACATGTAAATGGTTTCGTTTATATGGCCATGGAGAAATGCATTCTTGACTTCAAGATGATGAACCAGCTATGAATTTGATAAAGCTAGGGAAAGGACTGTTCAGATTGTTAGTTTCACTACCAGACTAAATGTTTCCCCACAATCAATTCCAATTTGTTGAGAAGGCTCATCACATACAAGTCGTGCTTTATACCGTTCAAGGGTTCCATCTGCCTTCTTTTTGTTCCTAAAGATCCACATGCTTCGAACTATGTTCATTTCAGGTTGTTTGGGTACTAATTCCCACGTCCAGTTATTAATAAGGGCTCAATATTCATCAAGCATGGCACTTATCCAATCCATATTAAAAAAGGTTGCGGTTGGATTTTTAGGAAGAGAAGAAATAGTGGAGTGAAAAGTGTTTAGGTTAAAGCGCACATTCGGTTTAGTATTAGTAGACATGGATCGGATATGAATAGTCCTTGTGTTTTCTTGAGCGTCAGGTTGCTAGAAAGGATTGGGATCAGGCTGGATAAGAATATTAGGATGAGATGGGCTGATATGTGTATTAGACGATGGGCTTGGTGAGAATATTAGGGAGGAAGACGATCCAGCAGTTGAAATTTTGTTTGGGCCAGTGGGAGAGGAAGGGCTGGACTGATAGGGGAAGAGGTTGATAGGCCAGGATGGGGATGTGTTGGGCCAGTAGGCACAGGTAGGTGAGGATGGAGTAAAGGAAGCAGTGATATTGGGTGTGGTTTCGGGTGAAGTAGTCCACATAAGAGGGTGAGTGTAAGTGGTTAAAAAATCATAAGATTTTAAAGGTGGTGAGAGTTGTGAAAAGGGAAAGATATGTTCATCAAAGATGACATCTCGGGAAATATGAATTTGGTTTGTTCGAATGTTGTAGCATTTATAATCCCAGTGGTTAGATGGATATCCAAGGACAACATATGGAGTAGATCTATCCACTAACCTATGAATTGTAAAGGATGGGATTAGAGGGTAGCAAAGGCACCCAAAGGTGCGTAGATAATTATAAGTAAGGTGTAGATTATATAGACAGAAGGTGGGTGTGGAGTTATTGATCGAGGACTTTGGTGGGTAAGATGTTGAGTAAGTATGTGGCATGTTCAAGATCATGGGGCCTAAAATTATAAGTGGAAGATTGAGAAAGAATGGTACTCATAATGATCGAACAGAGTTTTCTTTTGGCCTTTCCATTTTGAGAAGAATTGAATGGGCAAGAAAAACAAAATTTATGAAAAGATGTGTTATTGTGTTCCCACCCATTGTCACATTGGAAACGTTTTATGGAAGTGTGAAAATAAGTAAAGATAAGCTTGTGAAATCTAGAAAGTTAGAGAAAACTTGAGACTTGGATGTTAATGCATAAATCCATAAGCAATTGGTTTTGTCATCTAGAAATAAAATGTAATAACAACACCTGTAGAAGAAAGAACCAAGTAGAAGAAAGAACCAAAGAGGTCCACAAGTCATTGCATACTATGTCAAATGGTAATTAGTGCAAGAATAGACTTAATAAATGGAAACCTAATATGCTTGCCAAAAACACATGGTTCATAAACACGAGAAAGTTTAACATTATTATAGAAAGAAGATAAACAAGGTTTCAAACATCGTAAAATATTAATATATGGGTGTCCAAGACGGTGATACTAAGTATTTTGTGACACAGAAAGAAAAGTTGAGACTTGAGCAATTAAGACTTGGGTTTGTAGGCTTGACGGTAGTGTGAGCGTGTAGATCACCATTGCTATCACATCAGAGAAGTAGCAACACTGTGTTAAGATACTTCATATAAAAACCAGGAGGATCAAACTCAATAGAAACATTATTGTCGGTGGTGAAACAACAAACAAAGATTACATTTTTAACAAGTTTTGGTGCGTAAAGGATATTGTTAAGTTTGAAATTAGGAAAAAGGTAGGGTAGGGCGTGGTTTCCAATCGCATGAACTGGAATTTGAGTACCATCACTGACAGTAATGTTTCAAGGATTAACCTTATTAAAAAAAGACGTAATATTAGTAGGGTTAATTGTCATAATATCTATGATACTAGTATCCGTGTACCAAGTATGATCTGGCGGATACAATGAGAAAGTGTTGAAGGCTTGATACGATTCAATTGGTGTGTAGCTAGCTTCCGAGGTAGCATATGCTTGTTGGTGTTGTGGCTGTGGGCCTAGAACACCTAGTTATGTGTTTAGGTTGGTGGGCCGATTTGGTGGGGCTGTGGGGTAGGGAAAACGGGATGTGACCCAATAGCAGGGGGCCAAGGAGAAGGTGGATTGTTTGGGTTGGCTGTTGGAGAGGATGTCCATGGATTGGGAGGCCATTGGTAAGATTGAGATGAACTTCATGATTGGTTTCGGGCTCTACTACGACCTTAGCCCTGCCACGGCCTCGGCCACGGCTATGGCTTGGATTGGATGGAGTCTTTTAAGGATGTGTGGGGGTGTTAGTGGGAATGCTATTAGTAGATGAGTGAGACGTTTATAAAGCGTTGTCATTTGAGACACTGTTTGCTTTTGTGGTTTCTTCTAGGATCAATTGAGACTGGGCTTCATAAAATGTGGGAAAGGGTTTGGTATTTTGCAAGACAAAAGCTTTACTTCATTTAATCCGATGAGGAGTTGAATGACAAGAGTACGTTTGCTTACCAAAGATCCAACATTTGCTAATTGATCAAATAAAACCTTTACTTCTTGAACATACGCCAACATAGAGGGAAATGAATAAAGCTTGATATTTGCAAACTTTTGCTCAAGCAAGACGATCCAGGTGGCTTGATTGTCATGGAAAATGCTTTTCAAGGCCATTCATAGGTTATGAGCCGTTGAATCCGAGCATACGATGGTACTTAGTAGGTTATTAGATATGGTCCCATAAATCTATTGTAGCACTATGGCGTTGAGTCTCTTCCAAACATCATCGAATGGGAGTTTCGTTTATATTTATCTTTGTCCTTGTCCGCGTCTGTGGAAGTAGCAGGTGATGTGATTTGTACGCGAAGGTAAAGGTGGACGATGACTTCTTAAGCGCGACATTGTATCTTAAAAAGTTCTACCCAAGAAACATATTGGCTGGTTTCAACTTCTAGATTAATGGGAATGAAATTGTTGATGTTGTTGACTGTGATAGTTGGGTAGATTTTAGGGTCCATGAGGAAGAAGGAAAAAATTGATGGTAGGGATGATAATATTGCTTCTCGGCGCAAAGAAGGAAGAGGAAGGAGGTAGGATCGAAGATTACACTATCACCATATTATTTTGGTAATAATCTCCCTTCCTTCATTCCTCAAAGATGGTTACAATATATAAAATACAATATTTAATATATTCTTGGTAGATCACTATAATTATGCTGATCAGAATAAATATAAATATATATTCTATATATATTAATAATCCTCATGCTTTTCCTGGTTATTTTTCATCTGTGTTATTTATTTTTCTTCTCCCTCTAAGAGCATTCACAGCGCGTTCCCTTATTATTACTTAAGTGGTTGCCCTATATTATAGGGGATGGTTGTGATTGGTTGTGAGTGAAGAATAATTTTTTTATTGAGGTTGTACCATGATTCCCCATTCCTTATTAGGAATCACGGTACATTCAAATAATTTTTTAATATTTTTAAAAATGGTTGTGAGTGGATGAGAGAGAAAAGGTAATGATAAAAGTATGAAAAAATATTATTTGATTGAGAATGAGAAAGAAAAAATAGAGGTTTTAGTGAAATTATAAGGATTGATATGAAGAATGGATTGTGAATGCTCTAAGGCTACCAACGCTAGGGAAGAGCTGGTCTCCATGGTTTAATCTTCGTGCGACGAGGGTCAGGCACTTCCAGCAAATCAACATCTTCACAGGTAAACTTTCTGTCTCTGTGCGTCGATTGCCTCCGACCTAATTATTTCTTTGTTCCACAGAGTTACTACAATTGTATTGCTTTCTTGATAAAATAAAAAGAAGACAAAGAGAGAAATTCAAACAATCTAGCTATCCTTCTCATTGTATCCAATTGCATTTATACTAAAATTATCAACTAACTATTATTAGTTAGGTAGTTGAACTAACTAATACTAACAACTTTTAACAACATTAGTACAATTAGCCCCACATATTATTCGTTTATTATAACCCCCTACTCGTAACAAATCTTCCACCCTTGAAAACATCCTTGACCTTAAGGATGAAAATTGAGAAATCTTAGTTGAAATTCATCCAAATCTTCCCATTACCTCAATTGCTAGTAATTGAGTCCAATCAACCAGTACTTGGACCCCTGCTCTATTTTGTTTCCGGATGAGCTTCCGATCCAAAATGGCTTGAGGTTTCAACCGGAATCGAGGGGCATCTGATAAAGAAACGATGGTAAGAAACGATGGTATGATATTACCCTTTAGTTGCCTTCAAAAGTGAAACATGGAATGTATGGTTGATCTGAACTTAGGGTAGTAAATTCAATCTATAGGCAACGACTCTGATTTTCTTGACAATCATAAATGGGCCTAAAAAACAAGGATCCAACTTGGAATGACTATGTTGTTTCAAGGAGGTTTGAATATATGGCTGTAACTTGACATAAACCCAATCACCCACTAAGAAGCTTCGTTCGACTTGGTTCCTGTCAGCAATTTGCTTCATTCTATTGTACGCCTTTGCCAATGATTCTTTCAAATTGGCCATATTCAATTCATCCAAATCTTCCCATTGCTTCAATTGCTGGTAATTAAGTCCAATCAATTAGTACTTGGACCCCTGCTCTATTTTGTTTCCGAACGAGCTTTCGATCCAAAATGGCTTGAGGTTTCAATCGGAATAGAGGGACATCCGATAAAGGAACGATGGTATGATAATCCCCTTTAGCTACCTTCAAAAGTGAAACATGGAAGGTATGGTTGATCTGAACTTAGGGTAGTAAATTCAATCTATTGGCAACGACTCTAATCTTCTTGACAATCATAAATGGGCCAAAAAATGAGGATCCAACTTGGAATGACTATTGTCACACCCCGATCGATGGCAGAATCATCGGGGCGGATGAATGTGAAATGATTGTTCATATCACATGGAACTAAATAAGTTGCAATAATACTAAATATTATTTTTATTAAACATTACTAGACAATAAAGTAAATACAACACAAACAAGATATAAACAACAACATAAGTCTTTCAATTAACTAAGTCCAAGTCCTATATGAGCACGAAGAGATCTTCAAGTAGTAAACCCGAAACATGTTAAAAATAAAGGGTCAACATAGTGTTGGTGAGATTTCCACAGTTTTTAATACATAAGTATATAAAAGATGGAAATTCATGTTATAAGTTAGAGAACAAAGTAACTAGGGATGTAAGATAGAATGCACAATCAAACCTTGACAGTTTTACAAGTCTCAACGTTTACAAGTTTATACGATTAGCTAAGTGTACTTGGATTAACCAAGAAGTCTTGTCAGGCCCATAGATCTATGAAGTCACCGGGCTAGCAATAGTTAATGATTATACATATAATTGTCAAAACATGGTAATTACTAAGATCAACTAACCATAACATATAAGTGAATTGTCATAAGTTTACAAGAATCAAATGTTTTACAAGTGCAACGGTTATAAGGTAACATGTTTCACCCCAAAGTGTGCAAATATGAAAAAGGGGCATAGAAATACTCACATGGGAAACTCACAAGTATAGTGATGGTTATAGAGTAGATAAGAAAACTTGGATGTCAAGAGTCAAAGGTGATGTCCTAAATGATAAAAAAATAATAACTTGAGGTTGGAATTAATTACAAGAAGTTAGAACGTTTAGAGAATGCTAAAAAGCAAAAGGTAGATTTAAAAAGGATTATTGCATCAATTTTGGATTCTCGACAGAATGTTTGGTATGTGTTTGAACAGGTTTTAAGAATAGAAAACGGTTTCATAAAACTATAAAAATTTATAATTGACTAGTTTAAAGTCTCTTGGACAACTTTCATTCAGAAACAATTTTAGGAAAAAATCTTTAAATAGGTCAAACAAGCAGCACAAGACAGAAGATGCTGAAATGCACACTTATCTTATGAAGGCTATTGTTGAGTTGTCCGATTGAGTTTGAAGACGTATAAACTGTCGTTGAAAAGGTAATTTAATGAACATAACATTGGAGTCTGAGTTTACTCAAATTTAGTTTTTTATGATCAAGTTATGGTCGGTTGAAGTAAGATTATATTCTGCCAGAATTGTAGTAAGCCACTTATGTGCACTTTTAAAATCGTTGAAGCATGAAACGGGTTAGAATATTTTATTATGCCAATATATGGTATATTAGTCTTCATTTGAGTTATAAAAATATTCTAAGACTTTGGCATAGCCATCATTTAGAACAATAATCTTGTGGAATAACCTAATGCGGCGGCATAGCCGTTCAAATGCAAACGGGATTTTTTGTTTTTGTTAGTGTGTTGTTAGCTTAATTTAGGAATGTTAGTGATTGTGATAATGTTATTTATTATTAAAATTTTAATTATCAAATGATAATGATTAAAATAAAAAGAGATTTGGTAGAAGAAAGAACAATAGTAAGAAGATAAAGTCATGAAAATAATTGGATATTAGGATGATTGAAATGTATAATATAAAAGCAATAAAAGATTACCTTAATATTAAGAATTCTTGAAATTTCTTGTAAAATAAAATTCTTCAAATTGATCATAACCAATGGATGAAAGAAAT
>BJCM01183953.1:0-23774 GCA_018326385.1 Flaveria bidentis
ACTAATCTTAGGGTCTGCCTCAACATCCAGTTGACTGATGGCATAGCCTGATTGCCTTAGTCTTCTTCTAAAGCTGAACTCTGCAATGATCCTGTCTTGGATTCTTTGAGCCATTCTGTCAGCTTGTCTTAATTGGCTTGGATTAACAAGTGGCATTGTGACTAAATCTAGACTTTCATAGAAGTTCAGGCTGTGAAAGTTTAAGATCTCGTGTTGCCCTTGAACTCTAAGAAGGATGAGGACTTTTCTGTTGTTGTCATACCACCTCCACCCAATGATGTGATTGGAAGATGGTGGAGATAACATAGCCCTTGGTATCCCATCCTCAAACAGACTCTGTATTAAGGAATCTATTGAGTCCATATCATTATGAACCTGAGGAAGTTGTTGAGTAGGCACAATTGCAAGTGAGGATGGTGAGTCCTCAATGTCCATACTCTCTGAAGAACTCCTATGTTCTGTGGCAGTGATGACTTTCTCCCCCTTTTTGGTAGCATCACCCACTTGCATAGGTAAGCTAGGAGTTAGGTCAATCACCTCCACAAGTTCATGTGTTCCTGGTTGAGCTCCTTTTAAAGGTCTCTCAGCTAGTTGTTCCTTAAGATATGAAATCTCAAGTTGCTGATCATTGACACTGTTTTGCAAGGTAGTCACCTGAGATTCAAGGTGACTAACCTTTGAGACTAAATAGATGCATGTTGTAGACCGTTGTCGCACCTTTAGTCTTAAGTTCCCCTCATCTTCATCAGAAGAATCATTGGGGGATGAGATGATTGGACCAGAGTTCGCAGTCTCACTACCAGCTTCAAGTTCTTGGCTGCTGGATTTCATCTGACCCATTCGCACGAATGGACCATGACTATGGACCAATCATACGAATGGACCATACTCATGCACTAAACAGCCGAATCACTTTCAAAAGTAAGAGCCTCTTCTATATGGACATCCTAAACAGGTTTAGAAGTGTCCACCTTAGTAGTAGGTGACTGATGGGGGCTAGAAATAGGAGCCTCAGAAGCACTCATCTCTCTTGGAGTAGGGGAAAAGAAGAGAGAATCATGGTACTCACTAAAACCTAGATCTTCATCAGTATGGAAGTCAAGGTTGGGGATAGGTTGGTTAAGATCTAGAGGCTGGGGATGGTAACTGTCCCTTGAAGGTTAATCACCTGAGTGTTGAGATTCAGAATGATGGCTTAAGGCAGGTTTGCTTATGAGCTCATCAGGCTGAGCATGAGGAACCTCAACACTGATCCTTGAAGAGATGGGAGTGATCTGCTCCTCAGGAGAAATGGGAGCTCCAGTGTCCATTTCTTCCTGTATGGGTGAGTGTATAAGGACTTGCACAGACTGAATAGCCTGATTAGGGGTTCGTTTGAGTTTTCTTTGGTAGGTGAGGGTGACTTGAGGCTATTTTGGTGGTAGGGAAGTAGAAGGTGTGGGTTCAACACTAGTTGGTGCTGCTAGGTTGTCACCTTGAGCAATGAGCTCTAACATTTTTGGGACTAGGGCTGTTTCTACCCCAGAGAAGCCAACAATGGGCTTTCTCATTATCTTGAAGATGTCGGGCTTCATCTGTCCCAGTTTAAGAATGTTACTTGTTCCCCTTAACTGTGAGCCCAGTTCACAGTTAGGAATGTACTGGACATATCTAGGGAACATGTAATATTCTAAGGAGTCCAAGTTTGCAAGCAGATTAGTATAAACAAATTGAGAATACCTGAACTTGCCCCCTGAATCTTTCCATGGACAATGAAGGAGAGATCCTCAAGAATCTGGTCCCATCCACCATGCTTGTTTGATAAGCTATGGATAACCACATGGAGTAGGAATTTCCACTGGGATGAGACCTTCCCTTTCTTGAAGGTCTTGACAAAGTAGTCTCCCTCATAACCCATCTGCTCAAAAGAATGATTTACAGCTTCTTTTGGGAAGAACACCTCACCTTCTTCATCATCCAACTGAAGATGCATGTTCATGATGGCCGGAGTGATGAAGACTGTTCTCCACTGCACTGTGGCAGACAGTGCTTTCTCCCCATCCATTACGACCTCTTGGCAGATCTTCCAGAATTCTAGCAGATGATCCTAACATATCTTCTGTTAATAGCATCTTTTGATGAGTCATAGCTTTTGCAAAGAAGTTTGGGACACACCAATTTCAAAAACATGAATAGGTTGGTCAAGGGAAACCATGTCCTTGGCTTACCCCAAAAAGAATTTCACTTTAATGATCATTGTTCAACGTGTCTTAAAGGGAAACAACATAAGTCTTCCCACATGGCAAAACTGGTGAACACAAACAAGTCTCCATTGAAGTTACTTCATATGGATCTATTTGGACCAGGTCATGTTATGGGCATTCGAAAGAAATAGTATTGTGTGGTGATTATTGATGACTTTTCAAGATTTACATAGGTCTTCTTCTTACTTCAAAATAACGAAAAGTCCCAACTAACAAAAGATTTTATCACTAAAATTGAAAATCAACTTGATCATAAAGTCAAAACAATTATAAGTGATAACGGGACAAAATTTAAAAATGAAGATATGAGTTCATTTTGTGCAACCAAAGACATTGCTCATCAATTTAGTATAGCTAGAACTCCTCAACAAAATAGGATAGCTGAAAGGCAAAATAGAACACTAATTGAAGCAGCACGAATAATATTAGTCGATGCTAAACTGCCAATTATCTTTTGGGCAGAAGCAATTAACACATCATGCTTTGTACAAAATAGAACTTTGAAAGTAAAATAAAGCAACAAGACTCCTTATGAACTTCTCTTTTACAGAAAACCATTTATTGGATTTTTCAAGTCATTTGGTAGTTCTGTCTCAATACTAAACACCTGAGACCATTTGGGAAAGTTTTCATCTAAGTCTGATGAAGGATTTTTTGTAGGGTATTATTTTATTTCAAGGGATTATAGTGTGTTTAATCCTATATTAAACATTATTGATGAATCAACAAATGTGCAATTCAAGGAACATTCATTTCCTAAATCAAGTAATGGTCCATATTGGTTTTTTGATATTGAATCATTTACAAAATCTTTTTATCAATTTCACATGTCTGATGCAGGAAACCTACAATCAGCAGAATCTTCTTCATTGGTAGAAAGAAGGGATGACTTTCCAATGGTTCCTCCAACTTCTACTAAGAATCTAAATGAAAGTGCTCCACTACAAGCTGATCCTGTCAAACAAACACCTCAAAATCAAAGTGTTTCAACAGAAGCTGGTCCTTGCATGTTACCATCTCCTTCAGAAAATCCATCAATTAAAGTCAGAAATCAAGATCAAGCTACACCTCTAGTTGAAACTGAAAGATCCTTAAATGATGGAATTAATCAAAGTGTTGTTGATGCTAAAGTAGGAACTGGAATTGGCTTTGATTATTTTCATAACTCTCCCATATTACAAGATGAAACTACCTCTTACCAAGATGATCTAAATGTCTCCAGTCTTGATGTAACCATTGCTAGTGACTCAATTCCAACCACCAGAATACACAAGAATCATCCGGTGGAAAGCATCATTGGTGAACTCAATGAATAAGTGACTAGAAGCAAGTCAAGCATAGCTAACATTTGCATGTTCTCCTACTTTCTGTGTCAAACAGTACTCAAAACATCAAAGAGACTCTTCAAGATAATAGTTGAATTGAAGCAATGCCGGAAGAATTGCTACAATTCAAGAAACATGAAGTATGGCAATTGGTAGATCTTCCTGAAGGACAATACCCTATCGGTACCAGGTGGCTATATAGAAACTCGGGGAATGGTCATTTGAAATAAAACAAGACTAGCGGCTCAGGGCTATACACAAGAAGAAGGAATTGACTATGACGAAGTGTTTGCTCTTGTAGCAAGATTAGAAGCAATAAGACTCTTTCTAGCATATTATTCACTGTTTATCAAATGGATGTGAAACGTGCTTTTTTGTATGGAAATATTGTTGAAGAAGTCTATGTGAGTCAACCTCCTGGATTTGAAGACCCAGTTTTCCACACAGGGTATACAAGCTTGTCAAAGCCTTGTATGGTCTTTATTAAGCTCTAAGGAAGTGGTACGAGAATCTATCATCTTTTCTTCTTGAACACGGGTATGAAAGATGAAAGATTGATCAGACTCTCTTTAGAAAAAGTAAAGGCAAAGACATGTTGTTGGTTCAAATATATGTGGATGATATCATTTTTGGCAACAAGTCAATCTGTAAAGACTTTGAATACCTTATACATTCAAAATTCCAAATGAGTGCTATGGGGGAACTCATATTCTTTTTAGGAGTGCAAGTCCAATAGACAACAGACGGAATCTTCATAAATTAATCAAAATATATGGAAACAACGTTGAAGAAATTCAAGTTTGCTGTCTGTTAGTTCATCAGAACACTTGTTGACACTTAAGTGAATATCAATCTAGATGCTGAAGGAAAATTAATGGATCAGACTCACTATTATCTATGATAGGTTCACTTATGTATCTAACAACCAGTAGGCCTAACATTATGTTTGGTGATTATGTGTGTGCCAGATATCAAACAGATCCCAAGGAATCTCATGGGAATATTATCAAGAGGATATTTAGATATCTTAAGGGCAAACCTTCTCTTGGATTGTGGTATCCAAAGGAAGGAGATATTAATCTCTATGCTTACATTGACAGTGATTACGGGGGATGCAACTTCAATAGGAAGTCCACTTCTAGCGGTTGTCAATTTCTTAGTCCCAAACTAGTTTCCTCGCATTGCAAAAACTAGACAAATGTGTAAGTTTCAACAACAAAAGCTAAGTATATAGCAACATCAGCTTGTTGCTCTTAAGTTCTCTGGATTCAAAACCAAATGCTTGACTTTGGTTTTAACTTCTTGCACACTTCAATTCACATTGACAACACAACTGCATTGTTTATCACAAATAATCCAGTTCAACACTAAAAGACAAAACATATTGAAATTAGATATCACTTTTTGAGAAATTATGCTGAAAAAGGGTTAATCATATTGATTCAAGTTCATACTGACAATCAATTAGCTTATTTATTTACCAAGGCATTTGAACCTAGTCATTTTGAATTCCTAGTTCAATTAATTGGCATGATTAACCTTGAGTAAAAATTCAAAATTACAAAAACATTTAAATATTAACAAAAATACAAAAAGAAGTCAGTTTACTGAAGTTCGTGTCTTATACTTTTAGGGAATTGATATATTTACAGTTGTTATATCATTCACTATGCTTATTTCAAAACTTCAAAGACGAACATGACTTACTTGATATGGGGGGAGGCTGAACTTGGAAAAGAAGATACATAATGTGATAAACTAAAACTCATATTCAATTATGAAGCACTCATCTTAGAGTACTAGTAAGCATTGACTAATAAAAGTGTTTGTGTGTAGCAACCTAAGCACACTAGGTAATGATGAATTATGACTCTCATGCACCTAAATCAGATTATTTTCTATTTTGCTAAGTAAATACCTGAAGAATCAAACACATAGTGTTGATGTCAAGATCCGAAAGATTCCCAATATGGAACACATCCATATTGGATGACTTAACAAAAGAATATTAAAAAATAATCCCTTTATGGATCACCTTCGAAACCTAAAGTGCAAAAGAATCCTAATGTGGATCAAATAATTGAAATGATCAAAGTAAAAGAATCCTAATAAGGATTCGTGAAAATGAGATTTAATACTATAAGTGACTTGGTCAAGTAAGTTGTGAAAAAGTTCTACATGCATTACAAGAGATTGTTTGATCAAACCATGCTTTTGTGTGTGAAGTACATGTTGAATATTCCAATCAATCAAAACATGATAAATGTCACATGCATTAGAATATTAACTAGGTATGAGTTTAAGAGGACAAACATACCTTCAATCAATAAGTTCATAAACATGTCTATCTTATTAACAAAGATTGCACTTGTGTAATGTAAGATTGATATGATTCCAAAAAAAGTATACTTTCTCTTCATGTACAAATAAGAAAACTGAAATCACTACAAAAAAAAAGATTTTTGTTCAAAATTTTTAAATCTTACATTGTACATGTATTTTCTTTCTTAAAAAATATAAAACAAAACAAAAACAAATTGACTATATTGGTGCAGAAGTTATACCATAGTATCTTAGCTTATGTAGATATCTGAAAGCATAAAAGTCTAAGACCAGTCAAACACAAGGAAACTTGTATCACATTTGATATATAAGTCAATTCAAGCAAGAATTAAGAATCCCAATAACAGTCAAAACTTCATAAGAAACAAGTCAAAAGCAAAGACAGTTCTTAATAACAACCAATAGATCAGCAGAAAACAGAGAAGATTTCACTATGCAGAAACATTAATTTTGATTAAGTTCAAAAATTAATGCGGGTAAGTGCATTGGTTAATGTGGGTGAACGTAACATAGACATATAACCAATCCGGATAACTGTTTTTTATGTCATTAAAAATAAAGTGAAACTAATGCAGACAAGTTAACTCTACCGTATTTGTTTCAAAGAAGTATACATAAAAGTTGTGTTGAAAACCTATGCGGACAAAAGTATTCAACCGCATTTGTGTATGTGGTAAACTTTTGTTTTGTCGCATTTGCTTTTACTCATCTGCATTTCATAAATATGGGTGACATCAACACTAAAAACCACTTTGTGTATCAAAATGAATAATAATGTGCTTAATCTCTTCTATTATGATGATGCTTTAAATTCAAGAAATGCGGACAAACTTTTGGTCTACCGCATTAATTGAAGTTTATGTGATCTAAGGAATTTTCTCTATCACATTTGCTACAGTGAATAACTGTTTGTGAACTTTGTTTTACCGCATTTGTCTTAATATACAAATGTTGATGACTTTTGTTTTGTTGCATTTGCTACAGTGAACAAATGCTATTAAGTTGTTACACTTCCGCATTTGTAACAGTACATAAATGCTAATGAACAATTTCCTTACTGCATTTGCTACAATGATGTTCTAATTTTTCCACATTTGTTTTAAAACTTGTAACATTTACAAATTTCATTAAATCAACTACTTAAACCCATATCAGAATGTCATTTAATACTTTTCAAATTGATAGACTTAAAAGTGCGACGAGCGGTCATCACTGTTGTTTATCCATCATCATCACCATAAACAAAATCAAAACCTGTGTTCTTGATTCACTCACCCTAACATTCCACAATCTCGATTATTTATAACAGTAGTATCGAAAACAAGGTAAATATCTTCAAAGTTCATAACCTAAAGCTGTTGAACATTCAAACTCATTTTGAACTTAGAGCCATAGGTTAAGAAATAATCACCAAAATTAACTTCAAACTAAGGTTGAGAGACAATTTCGAGTGCAATGAACTCACTAACAAGAATTTAACAACATATAAATGATTTGCAAAAACCTTGTTAATGTTAAGAATAGGGGTTAACCAAAATTGAAAATAAGGATGTCAAAACTTGGTGTTAAGGATCAAAAGGTGTTAAAATCAAAAGAATAATCTTCATAAACTTGATAAATAACATAAAAATGATTATTCATGACAAAATTAAGTTGGGTTTGATTTCTATGAAACAGTGCCCCAAAACACTCAATTTTTACCACTAAAAGTTAAACTAATAAAACAATACTTGATTTATGTTTTACAATCTGATAACTATAGTCATGTTTTAATTCATATCCCTCTAATGCAGATTACAATGGCTAATCTTACATGGAGTAAGCTCCAAATGTCAGTGGTTATCTTGACCCTAATGTACCTGAGGCAGAAGGACTAAGGGACATGATTAGATTCATATCCACTACTAGAGTTGCTCATGCTATTATAGTCAGACCAATCATTTTTGAGAGATTCATAAGGTCATTTTCGAGCACTGCTGAGGTTATAGAGATAGATGGTGAAAAGACTCTGTCTAGGAGAATCATTGATGATCATACTTTGGCCATTACGAAACAAACTGTGAGATAGTTTCTACAATTTGGTGATGATGCCAATTCTCCCTTAGAATTAGAAGATGATAAGATCATGAATTTCTTTGCAAACATTGGTTATGATAGAGGTTATGAAGGAAAGCAGATTGTAAAAGGGTTAGCTGACTTATAATGGAGGTTCCACATTCATCTCTACTAACATTGTCTGTCAAAAAGGAAGACATGATGGAATGACATTCTAGTGACTACCTCTTCTGCTATATGTGCTCTATTCACAAACAAGCCATTCAACATGTCTGCTTATGTGCTTAATGGTTTGGTGTTAAACATTTAGGAAGGTAGAAGACACATGTTCCTTATGTATCTAAGGTTCTTACAATGCCTCATGAATGAAGCTTTCCCTAAGATTGTACTTGAAGGACCTATGACAGATATTCCTCATTATATTGCCAAGTCCTACAAGTACATTAAGAAGAGAGATCCTAGGAATTTCTACAGTGGAACATTCTTTCCCTTGTTGCCCTGGATGTTACAGCAGATTAATCTAGATGAACAAGCAGAAGAACAAGAGCCTCCTATTGATGAGCCTATTCAAGAAGAAAAAAAACAAGCTGCTCATGATCAATAACATGTTGATGGGCATGAGGTGGAAGCTGAAGAAAGACAAAGGTCAGTGTCACCACAAGATGATGTAGGTGGTGATATTCACACTAGGCCTTTTGTTAAAGAAGCTGATATAGCCTCACCATTTATGCTAACACCTATACCATTACCCCAAAGAACACCAATACCATCACCTCAAACACTACCCATCATCTCGCCACACATATCACCCATTCATTCACCTCATGATTCACCCATTCACCCTTGTTGTTACATATGCCCCTAGTTTATCTGCCTAATGTAAAAGTCTGTCATGGCTTACATATGTTTAATAAAACATTGTAATGATATATGATTTGTGCTTTGATGTTTATTTATATCTGATTCATATATATATAAACTTATTATATAGTTTTGAAGTTGTTATATGATAATTCATGATAATGGACCATACTTATGGATCATACGCATGAATACATCATGCTAATGAACCAGTCGCATGACTGAACCAGACGACTGGATAAATCGTATGAGTGAGACATGAGATTGACTCAGTCACACGACTGAACTTTTAGTCGTGCATATGAATCAGTCGCATGGGTCAGTCGCACGACTGAACCATGTTAATGATTCAGTCGCACGAATGAAGACTGCAAACCTATAAATACCACTTAATTCGTGAAAAAGAGACTTTTGACACATACTCATAACCTAGCTGTCCAGAGCATCCAGAAAGCCTATTACAAGTTCATAGTTCGCATCTGATTGTTTTCTACTCGTTCTTAACGTTTCTTTAATCATTAGATTGATCGGGATTGCGTTCTCACTGATTAGATCGCCAATCAAATAGGATTCTGCACTATTTGATCAGGTTTCACGCATAATTAGTTAGTACTCCGTACGTACATGATCCTAACAACCCTCTCCATACATCTCCCATTCCATCATCACCTTCAACTACTGAGTCTGTTGAGTTTGTTGACTCTTCCAACTTTTCAAAGAAATCCAAATCATCATCTCATGAGTAGGATCATAAAAGATAGATGCCTGTTAGGCAAGTTACTTTAGAAGCAGTTCCCTCTGAGAGTTTTGCTGAATTAGAGGTGAATAGACTAGATGAAAAAGATGAAATGATATACGAGCTTCTAAAGAAGGAGGCCAAAATTGATAAACTCGCTAATAAAAGGTACGTCATCATAAGGGACAGATTTCTTGAGTTGTATGAGAAGGAGAAGGAGTTGAAAGAGTTGAAAGAGAGATATGAGGCTGAAAAATCAGAGAAAGATAAAGAAATTGAAGAACTGAAGGCTGCTTTAAAACATTCAAAGGATGAAGTAAGTGGTCATGTGGACACTTTAGCTATCAAGACAATAGCCATGGTAGAGCAGGAAAGATTGATTGAGGAACAATCTGACATAATCTTTGAATAGCTAAAACATATAGAATCTTTGAATAAGAGGATTGTAGAGTTGGAGTTGTTGATTATGATAAAACAGGATGTTGAAAAGGAGAAGGATGATAAAGGTGATAGAGATGAGATTGAGAAGAAGAAGAAAGATGATGAGGAGGAACATGATAGTGTAGGAAGTTCCTCAGAGGAGAGTGATGCTGACTCTCCTCCTCCTAAAAAGATGAGATTCTCAGAGCCTACTAGAGAAGCTAAATCAAGTGGAACAAGCCTTAAGAGCAAAGCATGGCTATGGTAGTATATACCAGCAGAGATCATGAAGAAACACACACTAAAGAGTCTGAATTCAGTGACATGATCAAGGCTCTTGACAGCTTTACTGATGAAGACTTCATTATAGATGATAAGTTCTGGGATTTTATTGCAGATGATAGATGAGTAATTGAGCCTATTGTAATTATTCCTCAATCTCCAATACCAATTGAAAAGGAGTTGAGCTTGCAAATTGTACCTGGTGTGTCACTTACTGATGAACAAAAGGAACCGATTAGAAAGTTGTGTGAAGAACAACAACAAAAAGGAGAATTTGATGCTAAGCTCAAAGAGAAGTAACAGGTTGAACTCGAAAAGAAAGAGGCTGAAAAATTTCCACAAGAAGCTAAAATGGTTGAAACCTCTACTGGTCCAAGAGTTCAAACATACTCTAGAAAGAGGAAATACCAATTGAAGAAGAAGAGCAAGTAAAGAAAAAACAAAAAGATGATCCATGCAACCTTGCAGCAATTGCTGAATTTTTGGATGAACATGAAAAAGCTGAAGCATAACTGAAACAATATGCTGAATTCATTGACCTTGAAGAAGGAGAGATAGAGGGTGGTTATGTGGTTGATGAACCAATAACTAGAGAAAGCCCTGTGAAGGTGGAATCTTCAGTACATGAGATGGTAGAGAATGTCATGTTTCTAATTAACCATGGTTATGATCCTGATGAGGTAATTGGGATGACCTATGAGGGGATGATAGTAGAAGAAAATCTAAAAAAACTGCTGGACCCTACATATGAGACTGAGTATGAAAAGACTCATTCATCCAAAGCTCCACCAGTTAAATTCTCATCAAAGGCCAAGCAGATTGAAACTCCTCAATCACTGTATCCTGATCCCTACAGTATGACTGACAGGGAAATAAAGGACTATCTGTCTGAACAAGGATTCAACAAAAGAAAACTAGGCAACATGAAGACAAATTCTATAAAGGCTGCTATCTTAGGAAGATAAATGAGAAGAAAGAAAGGTTGAAGAAACTTGAAGAAAAAATAATTAGCAAGAAACCAAGAACTAGAGTATTTGCACAAGACATCCATTCCACCCATAGAGATCATGACTCTTTGACACATTCTACACAGAAATCCAGAGTGGTTTGCTGAGCCTTCCCAGTTAAAGCTTCAAGAAGGGCTCACCACTGCTTAGATGATTAAGGGTGTGTCTACTCCCTAGGGCAAGATAGATCAGAAGATAACTGTCTGGAAGTATGAGCCCTAGTGTTCATGATCAAAAGGATCTCAGGGTTGGTTCAATTCCTTACTAAGTATACTTCTCTAGTGAACTCCCTATTCATGATCTGAAAGAACTAGCCAATCTAGAACTGATTAATCATAAAGCTATGTTCAAGGGTTATGAGTTTGAAGACATTCTAAGATTGTTCAAAAGAATAGACAACTTGAAATCTCTTATGGCTAGATGCATGAGGAAGGATAGCTCCTTTGTTAATCCCTTTGAGAAGAAAAAGACTAAGGCTGTTGAAGAAGTTGTATTCCCTGAGCTCAAGGTAAAGCCAATAGAATATTTGAAGAGAAAGATGGTTGCTAGAACTCATTCCTCCAAACGAATTTCAAATGTCTATTATGATGAAAAGACATACGAATTGGTGATTGAATGAAAATAGGGAGGAAAAGAAGGTGGTGAGACTTTTTAGTAGATATGAGGTGAGATTGTTAGATGAATCCTATATCCACTACATATACACAAGTCAGTTTAAAGAAATAAACAACAAGCTGGGAGAAGAAGACATGCACTTATTTCTAGAGTGCATAAAGATTCTAAAGATGGCTTTTAACAAAATCGTTGCTAAGAGAGAGTAGAGGAGGAAGAAGAAGACTCATTTGTAACCAGGGAACATTGTGAAGTTGGAGGTGGATATGGAAGGATCTCTTCTGATTCGTGGAGATGTGCTATCAACTACGTCCATTTGGGAACCTATCTCATGTGGAAGTTGCCAATTGAAGCCATCCATACTATGAGCCAGATGAAGATTCATGTATTGAATAGAGAAAAGATGTCTGAAGCCAATGACTTTGTCAACATGATAAAGGCCATCTTGGATCCATCACTTGTAGAACCACCACTGTTCTCTCCTGCTGCACAAGACCTAGCAGAATCCTCACAACCTTATCCACCATCAAACCCTTGAAGTACATAGGTTGTATAATCCTTAGGGGGAGTACTGTTGGACCTTGAAAGGATCATACATGCCAATTCAAGTGGTGGATTCATGGTTGTTCTACTAGAAATCCCACAAGTCCAAGAAGATATGCAAAATAAGAATCTTCATTAAGAATAGAAGACAAGTGTCAGCTATCCGCATTTATTTATGCGAATGACCAATAGAAGAAATGCTGACAAGTATTTGTTCTTCCGTAATAACAAATGTGGACAACCAAAAAAATGTTGATAAGGAATTGTTCTTCCGCATTAACTAATGTGGAAGCTCAGCAACAAATGTGCCAAGTGTTTGTTCATCCGCATTTGTCAATGCTGATGACGAAACACTAATTCGATAGAAGAAAACAAATGTTGATGAAGATCAACTCATCCGAATTAGTTAATGCAGATGAACAAAGACAAATGCTAATGAAGACTTTTTGTAATTAGAATAGATTATTGTATAGGGGTAATTTAGTCTTTTTGTAAAAGGCATCTTGTCAGCCTATAAATAGATTAGAAATCTTCGTATGTGAGGTTACTGTTGATAGACTTTAGACTATCAGAATAATTTGTTAACTCTAATGTTTAGAATGTGTATTGTTATTCTTTAATGCTTAAACTCTAGCATTAATGTTTTGTGTTTGTATGATTCCATCATATAATCACTGACTCGATCATCATTTTTTTCTAGGTGATACATATCAACTGAGAATATCATTCACACCACCTAGTCAAATATCCATCATTTCATAATCGAAATCTAATACTTCATATAATAATTCTAAACAAAGTTAAAATTTATTTGTGTTGTTTTTTTATAATAATCTAATATCATTGTTCACATTTATGTATATGTAAATTTATATACACCTTGTTTGTTATTCTAATGTATATATCTTTTGAGTAGATTATTATTTCAAAATATATGTTTTTGTTATCAGGTTTTTCAAATATGATGTTTTCTGTAGGTGTATATTTCTGGTGTATTTAATATGGTTGTTAGCAACATGGATAGCAATGTGAATGATGGATCATCATGTAGCATTAATCAAGATTCATCCAATTTGAATGAACACTTAGATGTGAACAATTATGTTCGACACAAAGTTAGAATATATTTTTATATGTTTGTTTAAGTCCATGATTATAAAATGTTATACATATATGTAACGCATTTTACATGATTTTTGTATAATTTTTTTTCTCTCTTATGATTTTTAGTTATGAATGATAATGGCCATGAGGAATCCATTTGCAGTAACTTCTTCAATTCACCTAATGGCACTAAATACCGGATCCCGAACTCTCCTGAAGCTTTGAAACCAATTATCGTTATGGAATTTTCTAAATGGGATGATGTTTATCTAATCTATCAGTTATATGCATAGAACTCTAGTTTTGATATAGATCATCGACTACTAAGAAGAAACATGGTGTTATTACGCATAAATATATTCTATGTAGCAAGTCTGGTAAGCCTCATTGTTGATACATCATGTTCCTAGTTTATGTTCTTAATGTAAAAGTCTTTCATTTCTTATACATGTGTAATGTAATTATTCAATGAAATATGATATGCGTTTGATGTTTATTTATCTTGGATTATTTCATATTATTATTGTGCTAAGTATAAGTCATATATGTGAACTTCATATATAGGTTGAGTTTGATGTACACAATTCTAACTCAATATGATTGGGAAATGTGTTAAACTTAGTCGGGTGATTATTCATGCTAATGGACCATACGCATGAATGAATCATACTAATGAACCAGTCGCACGACTGAACCAGGAGACTGGATCAGTCGTATGATTGAGATATAAGATTGACTCAGTCACATGATTTAATCTTTAGTCGTGCGTATGACTCAATCGCATGAATCAGTCGCATGACTGAGCCATGCTCATGGTTCAGTCGTACGAATGGAAACTGCAAACCTATAAATCCTACTTAATTCGTGAAAAAAACACACACTTTGAGAGATACTTCGAATATGCAAAAACCCTAGCCGTCTAGAGCATCTAGAACGCCTAATCCAACTTCATAGTTTGTTCTTGATCAATTTCGACACATTCTTAACGTTTGTTTCATAGTTAGATCGATCGGGTTATGGTTCTCACTAATTGGATCGCCAATCAAATAGGATTCCGCACTATTTGATCTGGTCGCACGCAGAATCTGTTATTACTCCATACGTACAAGGTCCTAACAAGTGGTATCAGAGCTTTGGCTCTTGATTTTGCGTGGATTCGATTAGTTTTGGTGTTAAAACCTTTGTTTTAAATAAAAAAAGTCACAACTTTGGTTCTAAAGGTGTTTTCGACATGTGCATGCATTAAAGTTTTGTTTTTCAACATATGGCAGATTAGGGTTTTTGGAAAACTCATATTTTGTGTCAAAGTGTCAAAATATTTGATTTTACAAACACATCAGCCTTTAGTCGCATGATTGGTCCATTCGTACGATTGAACTCATTTGTATACTCCATTCGCACGACTAAACATAATCACATCTCTCATTCACACGACTGAACAACTCCAGTCGGTTGATTCCAATCGTCTTGTTCATACGCACGACTGAATCCAATCGCACGCTTGAATTCATTCGTATCCTTCATTCGCACGAGTGACCCGTACGCATAGCCTATTCGCACGAGTGAGACTGTCCTGTTCTAAGTGTACCAAGTTTAAAGCAATGGAAGACCAATTTGCTGCATTTACTGCTGGAAAGGACTCACGCATCCAGAACACTCCTTCTGGAGAATGAGATTGGAAACCATAACAAACCGCCAAAGCTATTGACGTTGGATGAATACCTACAGTGGAAACAAAGGTTTGAAATCTACCTAAATGGAGTTGACCTAAATCTTTGGACATCCATTAAGACTGGTTACACAGTACCAGTCAGTGCTAATGGAGTCAACTTGAACTTGGGAGGAATGAGCGAAGCCCAGAAGATTCTGTTCAATACTGAAAAGAAAGTATATGCCTTTTTGACCCAGTCTATACCTAAGGTCATCTTTCATCAGTTCTCTGAGAACAAGCAGGCAAAGAAGTTATGGGAGGCATTGGAAAAAAGATATGATGGAAATGCAACTCTAAAAGCACTGAAGGCAAAAGCTCTTAAAAGGAGTTTGACAATTTTTCTTCAATCGGGAATGAAATCTTAGATGACATCATTGATCGATTCTATCATCTGATGAGTGAATTGCACACTCATGGTGTGACCACATCTATGGAAGATAAAGTATCTAGTTTTGCTGACGGTCTGCCAGATAAATGGGATCTATTTGTGTCTAATCTGAGACAAAATGAAATTCTTGCTACCTTAGACATTAATAATTTCATCTTGAAATTAAGGGAGAAAGAAATATGGATGAAGTACAAGTCAAAGAAAGGATCCTATGTTCAGAATCCTTCACTATATAATTTAGTTCCAACTTTAGCTGTTTTAGGAGCACTGCTGCAAAGAATTTCGAAAATGTAAAGACCGAGAATCTCGAAAATGTAACAGTGGAAGTAGCTAAAGAGCACATGGACCTTCTAGCAGCTGTTGTACAATCGTATGATGGTTTAGTTGCTGGTAAGATTGGAAATTGTCATCTTGCAAATAAGGACTACGAGCAAGTTGATGAAAATGAGCTAGAAAGAATGGATATAACGTGGGCCTTGGCTAGTGCTGTTAGAAGAGCAAAGAAGTTTGTGAAAAAGATGGGACAAAATCTAGTTGCCACTAAAGATACAACTTTTTGTTTCGACAAAACCAAAGTCACGTGCTTCAACTGTGGTGAAAAAGCACACTATAAATGGGAGTGTGTAAAGCCAAAGAAAACAGGAAATGGAAATCCGTTTCCTACATTCAACCGTCAAGAAAAGGATAAGATTGGAACTTCATCATCAAGTAAAGAGACAAAGTAATTGACAGCTCAAGGTGATAAAGGTCAAGACTTGTCTTTCCGATTTGTTTCTGAGGGTGACCTAAACATTGCTTGCGTTGATACATTGGATGATGGATTTTCAAGTGAAGGAGATATCATAGTTGAGAAACTTTCAGATATCGAAAAAGCTATAAATGTTGTTGATCATCTGGCTGGTGAAGAGATTAGTGCTTCGAAGTCGGAATCTTGAGTCACCAAAGAGTCTGCAACTGCTTTAATGGCTGATTCATCTGATTCCTCACAAGTAAGTTCCAAAGACCAATTATTTGAAAGACATGCTTGTTCTGAGTGTGAGAAATTTAGGGATAGCATTGATCTAAAATTTTTCAGGTTATTAGAAAATAATGATAACCTGGTAAATGATTTACAACTCTACACTGAAGCAAATAACGTTTTAAAACAAAATGAGTGCAGCTTCAAAGGAAAGATAGAACTTATGGGGAAACAACTGAGGGAAATTGAGGTTTTTGTATTAAATCAATCAAATGACATAAAGTTTTATTTAAACTTGTTGGAAGAAACCAAAAAAGAAAAAGAAGTCTTGGATGTCAAGGTTGAATCTTTAAAACAAAAACTGCACAGTTTGGCTAGTTCTTCTCACATAGTTTAAAACTTAGTGAAAGAACGAAATAACATGGAAGGTTTGGGTTATAAAGTGCCACCACCACATGCAATCCTTTTGAACACTAAATGTAGACCAATCAATAATAACCCAGTAAATGATCATGTGGTGTCTACTCCTCTGGTTAGTGATCCCGATTCTACAGGTAAACCCGTGAAATTTGTCACTAAATAGAAAGAGTCTACTTTGAAATCAAAAGAGAAGATGCCAGTTGGAAATTTGGATGATAAAATTGAAAAGGTTAATCTGGGGTCAGGTTCATAAAAGTTTATTTCAGAACCCAAATCGACTAATCCAATTAACCATAAACGTGTTAATCTTCAAAGTCAAAATAAAATGAAAATGAACGATGTTCAAAATATTAAAACAATTAATTTTGTTAAAAAAGGTGGAACATCTAAAAGAGAAGAGAAACAATCCAACCAGACACATCTAAAATCTCTACCAAACTCAACCCCACATCAGAATTTTCCTCAATCTGTAATAGGGAGATCATGCTACAGTTGTGGAAAACGAGGACACATCTCTACTAATTGTCCTTACTATCAGACACCAAAAACAAAAATTGAACTTTTTAATGAAAAACCAGGAGTTTCTAAAATTAGATCTAATACTCCACCTAAGAGTATTAGTAAACCTAAATTTCAAACCATAAGCCAGTCGTCTGTTTACCACAAACAGGCCTTACACAAAACTGGCTTATGGAAGATAAAATCAAGTAATATGTCTGACAGTGAGAACAAGAAAAAGAAGGATGTACCCTCATCCTCTAAAGGACAGTGGGTTGAGTTCATGATGTGTGATTCCTCTTGGTCACCCAAGCCAGTTAAGGCTTGGGTCCCAAATCTGAACTGATGAATTTCTTTAAATGTGAAGGGTGTCCGCTACAGCGCTATCACTAATACCTGGATTATTGATAGTGGGGCATCCAGGCACATGACTGGAATTCGTCTCTCCTTTTCAATGTCAAAAATTAAAGGGGGACATGTATCATTCGCTGGGAACAAAGGAGGTTACATCACCGCTCAAGGCGAAGTGGGAAACGAGAAAGTGAAGTTTGACAAGGTCAACTACGTTCAGAAACTGCAAAACAACTTGCTTTCTGTCTCCTTGAGCTGTGATAAATGATTCAAAGTTGTGTTTTACAACAAGAAGTGATACATGTTGAAGAAGGATTATGTTATCGAGGAGGATAAAGTTCTAATGTCAGCTTCAAGATATAACGATTTGTATGTCTTGGATCTATCAAAAGCCTCCACAACTGAGAACATTGTCCAATGCTTCTTGTCAAAGGCAATAGAGAGGGATTCAGTCTCCTGGCATAGGAGAATGGGACATATTAATCCTAAGAAAATGAATCATCTGGTACATAATGATTTAGTGAATGGAGTAACTGTTAAGAATTTCCAGCTCCCAGATTTTTGCATAGCATGTAAGAAAGGGAAACGGACCAAGAAGTCTTACAAGGCAAAGAAAGTAAATTCTATCGATATTCCTCTCGAGCTTCTACACACGTATCTATTTGGCCCAGTCAGCACTAAGAGCATTGCTAGAGGTCTGTACTGTTTTGTAGTAATGATGATTACTCAAGATTCTCTTGGGTGATATTTCTGAAATCCAAATCAGAGACATTTGAATCATTCAAACATCTAGTAACTAGTTTGGAATCACTCTACAAGTTGAAAGTAAGAAAGATTTGATCAGACAACGGAACAAAGTTCAAGAATCAATGGATGGAGGCATTTTGTAGAGAGAAAGGAATTGTTCATCAATTTACTTCTGCCTACACTCCACAGATGAATGGGGTTGCTGAAAGAAAGAATCAGAGCCTGATAGAGATAGCTAGAACAATGTTAGCTGACTCTAAACTGCCTATTCAATTTTGGAATAAGGAAGTGGCAAATGCATGCTACACTCTCAATCAAGTCTTAGTGGTCAAACATCATGAGAAAACATGTCATGAATTGCTCTAGCGACGTAAACCAAACTTGGCGTATCATGAACCATTTGGAGCACCATGCATGTTGTTAAAGAAGACCCTGACTAGGAAGTTTAGTGAGAAGGAAGAAGAAGGTATCTTTCTCGGATACAGTTTACCAGACAAGAGAGTTAATAACAACTCAACGGGTCAGGTAGAAGTGTGGTGCAATGTTGATGTCCAAAGATACACCACCCCCTTGCTGGAAAAGGACCTTCCTTCTTCTTTGACTATGATGGATTTTTTAAGTCCTTTAATCTACCGCCTTCTCATCCTGATGACGAGTTGTCTGCTACAATGATGTATGATGTTCTGAACACTCCTCCACCAGACTCGACATCATCGGCTCCATTAGATCATCCTTCTAGCCATACAGGGGGAGAGCTTGAAGTAAGTGATTCTTCCTCCAATGATGAGGTAGTTGAGTCTGCAAATATGGGCCAGGAGGAACAGGTTCCCCCTAGTGAAAGCACACAAGCAATTGATCTTGATGCCACTAACACTTCTGAACCTCATACTCCAACAGCCATAGATATTGAACCTAGGATTCAAAATCTAGACAATTAAGTAGTTGTTCCTACCACTCCTGGATCTTAAATTAATATGTATCATCCCCTGGAAAACATCATTGGGGATATTCTATCGGCAGTTCAGACATGAAATCAGCTATACTCAGCTGATTATGCCGCAGTTTTTGGAAAAAGGTTATCTACGCGATGGTGCTTATCGATATTTTGTGTCTCAATTTGAGCCAAAATATGTAAGTGAAACCTTAAACGACGAGGCATGGATTAATGCCATGCTAGAAGATCTCCTTCAGTTCAAGAAGTTAAGAGTATGGACTTTTATGGATAGACCAAAAGGTGCAAAGGTGATTGGCACTAAATAGGTTCTTAAATGTAAGAGAGATGATCAAGGAGTCATAATCAGAAACAATGCTAGGCTAGTTGTTCAAGGGTTCAGACAAGTAGAAGGCATTGATTACAATGAAGCGTTTGCACCGGTGGCAAGGATGGAAGCAATTCGTATTTTCTTAGCCTATGCATCCAACATGAAGATTAAAGTTTATCAATTGGATTTGAAAATTTCATGGTGAAATTCGTGAAACAGTGTGTGTCAGTCAACCGGAAGGATTTGAGGATCCGTATCATCGGGATAGAGTCCATAAATTGGACAAGGCTCTATACGGGCTTCATCAACCTCCACGAGCCTGGTATGAGAAACTATCTACTCATCTGCTGAAACATGGTTTTCGCAGAAGTGTCATTGACTGCATGTTGTTCATCAAAGATAAAGATGATGATCTACTACTGGTACAAACATATGTGGATGACATCATTTTCGGCTCAAAAAATGAAGCTTTATGTAAGGAGTTTGAATCTATAATGAAAGCTGAGTTCGAGATGAGTGCTATGGGAGAGATGAAGTTCTTTCTTGGGTTACAGGTGGATCAGACACCAAAAGGAATCTTCCTGCATCACTCCAAATATGTACGAGATATCCTCATGGAGAATGCTATGACTGTTGGAACACCACTTCCCGCGAATCATGATGTTGCACCTGATGATAATGGTGATTTGGTAGATGCCATTATGTACCGAGGAATGATCGGATCCCTTATGTATCTCATAGCATCTCGTCCTGATATTATGTATGCCACGTGTCTCTGTTCCAGATATCAGGCTAAACCGAAAGTAAACCATATAATTGGAGTTAAAAGGATCTTTTGTTATCTGAAGGGTACTCCAACACTCAGGTTGTGGTATCCTCATGATGATGACTTTGAACTTACACTGTATAGTGACTCGGATTATGGTGGTTGCAAGATGAATTACAAGTCAACATCAGCTGGATGTTAGTTCTTTGAAAGATGGTTAGTCACCTGGTAATGTAAGAAACAGACATCTGTTGCTCTATCAATAGGTGAAGCTAAATATGTTGTTACTGCAAGCTGCTGCTCCCAAATTTTTTGATTCAACAACAAATGTGAGACTACGGTTTGCAATTTTCTAACACCCCTATATTTGTTGATAATTCTGCTATAATTGCTGTCACTAAAAATCTGGTCCAACACCCAAAAACTAAACACATTGGTATTAAATATCAGTTTATACATGATTGCTTTGAAAAGAAATTAATCAATGTCATTAAACTTAATAAAGATTTTCAATGCGCCGACCTCTACACAAAAGCGTTTGACAAACCTTGATTTTTATATCGTTTAGAGGTAAATGGCATGAGAAAGAATAGTGAGGTGATTCAGGAAGAATAAAGCTCTTAGTTCGACAAGTCTGTTCTTATTTTATTATTTATTATTTCTTTTTTTCTTGGTGTTATTTTCCTGTTGTTTAAAATCCAAAAATACAAAAATATTTTTGGATTTAGAATTTTAAGGGGAGAATAGTTTAGTTTCAGTATTTATTTAGTTTCAGTACTTAATTACTTAAAAAAACAAGGGCGGGCAGATTAGCTGAAAGAAATGAAATCAAATCTGTGATATTGATTCAAAAATTATGGAAAAGGAAAGTGTTGGATCTTGTATGCCCAAGACACATACAAGATTGATGTGGTTAATACGTTATGATCCAAGTTCGGTCATACCCAATAACAAGCTAAACAAACACCAATAAATATTTTTGATTGATAAGATCAAACAAATAAATATTGACACCAATTTAAAAATGGGTTTTCTAAATCATTGCATTTGAAATAGAACAAATTATATAGATAATTTGTACATGAGAAATTATTTGTATCATTCTTTAAGTAAGTTAAATAATAACAAATAATAGTGTGTTAATGTTATAAAATTAAAAGAGGTCTTAATTTTATGAACTTATGGGTTAAGAGTGTAAGTTTTTTTATAAACATTGAAATGGGGGGAACCCATTTCAAACCCATTTCGGCCGCCCTTGGTGTGGTCTTGGGATTCATCTTTTGTCTTGTTTCAATACAAGACTTTACTACTCTTGCACTCTATCTACACACTCTCTCTCACACATGCAAAATACTCTCTCTACCTTCTTCCCTTGGCTGAAATTCGATTTTTGTTTGCTAAAAAATCGAGTTTGTCTTGGCTGATTTCGGGTTTGCAAGATGGACTAGAGATTTGGTGTTCTACTATCTAACAAGTTAGGTGTTTGCAAGAGCTTGTGGGTATACAAGCTTGAGGACTTCTCTTTTGGAGTCTAGACATTCAAGAAGCATTATCACCTTCTTCTCATCCATACAACACCATTTGCGAATATGAGTTCCACATCCGGTATCAAATACCCATCTGTTAAAGGATATTAATGTGAGATCAATATGAATCATGAAAATTGTACCCGAAGTTTGCCCGACATCTCTCTTAGCTTGCAACTCTTTGACATGGACTGGATAATTTCTTGCGCAATGTCCAATCTCCCCACACTTAAAGCATGGGTCATTTGAAGCAACCTCTTGCTTCTTCTCTGCTTATTTTGGTTGTGGCACTCTTACCACTCCCTTTCCCTTTCCCTTAATGTACCCTTTGCCCTTGGCAACATTTTCCTTGGGTGCAGGGTGAGGCCTCTTCATGTTCCCATCTTCATTGATGGTGAGAACGGGTAAAACCTTTTTACCCATGGCCGCCTCGGCAGTTTTGAGCATAGAGTGAAGCTCACTTATGTTCTTGTCCCACCCGTTCGTGTTATAATTCATAACAAAGTTGTCAAACCTTTTTGACAAAGAGTTGAGTATCAAATTCGTAGCCAACTCTTTCGAGACGGGACAATTCAGCCTTTCGAGGTGATCAATGTGGCTTTTCATCTTAAGTACATAAGATGAAATTGATTAGGTGTCATCCATATGACATGCATGGAGTGCTCGAACTGTTTCGAAACGCTCTACCCTTGCTTGTTGTTGGAACTTTTCCTACAACTGGGTAATCATGTAGTACGCTCCATGATGTTCATACTCCTTTTGGAGATTCGAAGTCATACTTGCCAACATGAGGCAAGACACTTGGACTGAGTCCTCAGTGTATTTCACCCAATTATTATAGGCCTCCTCATCATTCTCATTAGGTTGATCGGGAATCAGATCGTCTAAAATATACGATCGTTTCTCTTGCTTTATAACAATTCTCAAGTTTCAAAACCATTCTATAAAGTTGATATGGTTTAGACATTCCTTTTTGAGAATGATCCTTAGTGATAGTGAGTGAGCGGGCGAGATATCATTATTTTCATTGTTGTTGGTGGCCATCTACAAAATTTAACAAGGTTCAATTTTAGTATTTTTGATATTATTCGTATTTTAATTATTAAAGTCCTTTTATGTGTCTAGCACAATTTTAAAATTCTAGAATCCAACGTTCCATTAAAATAGTGGTTAGGTGACCTTTATCCCATTATTTAAATTAACAAGGTAGTCAACATTTTGACAATTGCAACCCTTTGCAAGTTCTAGGGTTATGGGATCGACTAAAACATCATATGTATGGTCGGCTCGTTTATCCCATCAACACCTTTGTAAACCGCATTATAGGTGATCCATTTAACATGATTTGCAAATCAAGTCACCCTACTTGCACACACTTGTGAGTTTTCCAACATAAGTGGTTAAGTGACCTTTATCCCACAAATATGGTATCCCCACCTCAAATCACCAGTTTCCTCAAAATGGTTAGGTGACATTTTAGTGGTAAAGCCGAGAGGGAAAAAGATTTATTAGGAATCATACATTCGGATGTATGTGGTCCTTTTAAACCAATGACTAGGTACAATGAAAGATACTTCATTACCTTTACCAATGACTATAGTCGATATGGTTATGTG
>BJCM01184003.1:0-10312 GCA_018326385.1 Flaveria bidentis
AATTTCAATTTCGCTTTTTGTTAAGTAAGTAATTTAAATCACCCACAATATCGGTTTTATTTTATTGCATAGTTTAAGTTAGTTAACAATTGATCTTCCACACGCTCCTTTGATTCGATACCCTATTTACCCTTTACTAAAGGTATTTAGGTTTATTTGATTGTGACTGGCCTTTCATTCATTTAATTGTAGTTGTGTTCCGAATTCACAAACAGATTTGATTTTTAATTTAACTTTCAAACATTCGATTGTCATTCGATTTCTCGTAATAGTCGCTAGCATATCGAATTGGTAGTTAGGTTTTCATCAAAGTGCTCAGTGTTAGACTCGTTTGTGCTCGTGTTCCAAATTGTTAAACAACTTATTAGATAGTTAAAGCAAGTAGTTTTTAAATCATATTGAATCCGAAGACTAGGGTTAGTTGCTTCTTTCTTATTATTGTTAATCACTTTAATTTCAACTTCGCTTTTTGTTAAGTAATTCATTTTCAATTTAGTAATTTTATTCTCAGTAATCTGTTTCTTTTCAATTAAAAAAAAAAAAACTCCCAAAGTATCGGTTTTATTTTATTGCTTAGTTTAATTTAGTTAACAATTGATCTTCCACACGTTCCTTGGATTCGATACCCTATTTACCCTTTACTAAAGGTATTTAGGTTTTATTTGATTGTACCTTCGACTGCGATCAAAAGTATTATGAATAAATTTTAGAATTTTTAAAGACCAGAAGATATTTTTAATAATTTATTCAAATATTGTAACAATTATAGAAATAATCTGAAAATCATTAAAACATGAAAATTTAATATGTTATTTGTAAAAATTTCATGATATATGGGGTACTGAAAATTTTGAAGAAAATATATATTTTCTAAACGATGAATATTTTGTTTATAGGTAATCTCTTGGAGTAAATGTGAGATTCATAGCCCCGTTTTTATTCTTATAAACTTTTGGGGGAAAAACATACTATTGATTTATGATTGATGCAATTTTTGAGATATACTATCATTTATATTACAATCATTAATTCGAATGTGTAACCGTTGGGTAATATAGGTAGCGCTACTTAGGAAAATATTTCCTGCACCAACAGGATGACTGTTGTGATGCTATATTATCTGATTTTATGAATTATGTATGATAGTTATGATTTATCTGAGTATTATGTAAGGCTTGTTTGTATATGATGCATCAAAATATTTTGTTTAAAGTTTAAACCTATGATCTCACCAACATTATGTTGACTATTTTGAGTATGCTTTTTCAGGAAATTATCATGAGTAACATCATAATGTTTTCTTTTGATGTTTACAATGGCTGGGGAGAAATCAAGGGAAAAGTTTGTGTTAATCTAACTGTTAACATGTATGATCTTAGCTTATCGGTGGACGCGCACTTCCATCGTTACTGAAAATGTAGCAGTTTGAATATATGTTTGTAATAGGATTATGTTAGATTAAATTTTGACTATCTATGATTTAATGTAATCCTAACTAAATAATTATATGTTATGTTATATTTTATTAAAGTGTTTAGTCATTTAATCAATGTGTTATGGTCGAACAAGTCACACCCAAATTAGCATCTCACGCTTCCGCCGGGATATAACATCAACGCCTTCCATTTGGGTGAAACCTTTTGCTATGTGACGGGCCTTGTACTGTTCTATTTCTCCATTCGGTTTATATTTAATTTTGTATACCACTTCAGTTTAAAGTGTTCCAATATCCTTTTAACCTCTTTTATTATTTTATTATTTATTTCTTTTAGTATTTTATATTTTTCCTATATTTCTTTATGAAATGATGTTAGTCTTGTGGGGTGTTTTTGTTTCTTAAATTCTTTTTTGTCTCAGTTTAAAAATTATTCTAAATAATTAAACGAAAAAGAATAAGTTAAGTTTTGGTTTTAGTGAAACTATTGTTTCGCTAGTAGTTTCGCACAACGAAACTATAGGTTCGCCGATAGTTTCGCTCATTTCAGAGCCATTTTGATCTAATCTTTTACTGGGCGAAACTACAGTTTCGCTGACAGCGAAATTATGGGCTATATAACGGGTTATGCGAAATTATCTTTTCATTTTCACATATTGTTTCACCGACTATTCAGAGCCCTAATCGGACCTCTCGACCGGCTATTCGATTGTTAGTCTATACATTATCATGTCGCGTACGATACTGCCGCAACGCACGACCGCAAAATAACTAGCTTAGTTAAATTATGTAAATGTCCACATCCGTGAAGTTGATTCACGGATCCATGCCGTGAACATCATTCACGAATCGTGAGTTCCTAACCTTACACATATATTCTGAAAGTGTATAAACTTTATTTTATTTACATTTTTTTCTTTGCGTGACATCATAATTATTTTCGAAATAGAAAACCAAAAACCTTTCATTTAATTAGCAAATCTTTTGAAACATATTACAAGTGAGTAATCAAATCGTAAATATATATTACTAGGTTAGAACTGTATTGATTAATTAAATAATATATTGCAAGATTTCATATTTAAATTTATATTGACTTTTTATATTTATATGTTAAGATGTAAATATAAAATAACTCTATAAATTACATATTGTTTGTGTAAGAAATTTAAAAATTAATATAATTATTATAATTAATTTGATATTAGAAAACAAACAATTTTAGATATTTGAGAAATGAAACGATCTAAAATAGATTGAATGGTAGGGAAGTTAAAACCATATTTGAAGCTTAGAAACTTGATACGTTTTATAATCGTTATTTCAAAATTTAAGCATAGTATATGTTCATTATCAAAATGCTTAAATTTTAAATATTTTTCATTAAGTAGTGACTTATGAATAAAAAAAATATTAATTTTCATTTAGATTATTTAAACATTATAAAATATTATGTTCAATAGTTGGGTTTTATTTTGATATTTTGGAATTACAACACAAATATTTTAATTACAAATTTAAGTATTAAAACTTGTAAGAATAGATATAATAAATAAATAAATAAATAAATAAATAAAATTAAAATGTACCTACTCATCAATAAATATATTTTACCTTGCTTGTAAACATTAAATTTTTTTCAAAGTCAAATTATTTTAACTATAACTATACAGTCATATTTCTTCATATCAAGATCATTAAACAAAGTAAAAGGTTTTAGTTCTATTTTTTGTCAAGTAATTTCATAAAACAATATGAGTAAACAAAAAATAGTAATTTTATCTTTAAGTCCCTAACTCACCTTTTTGAATTATTCATTCAAAAATACAAAGATGATTTTGTATATGAAGCATGGGGGTGAGACTAGATTCCTGAGGATGTGGGTGGGACTAGATTCCTGAGGATCTATTCTTCATATTACATGGAATGGTTCAATGGGTTAAGTTCAGGTACTCTTAGTTTGTCTATATAAATCCTTAGAGTATTACATGTTTCCTAAATATGTTCAATACATTATTAATTGTGAAATGGGCTCACAGTTGAGGAAAACGGGTAATATTCTTAAATTGAGACAGATGAGCCCAACATCTTTAAAATCATGAAAATGCCAATTGTTGGCTTCTCTAGGGTAAAACAACCCTTGTCCTCAAAATGTTAGAGCTCATGGCTCAAGGTGACAACCCAACAACACAAGCTAGTGTTAAACCCACACCTTCTATCTCTCAACCACCTAAAAAACCTCAAATCACCCTCACCTACCAAAGAAGATCCAAACAAACCCCTACATTGGCTATTCAGCTAGTGCAGGCCCCCATATCACTACCCATACAGGAGGAAGTAGACACTGGAGCTCCTACTTATCTTGAGTAGCAAACCACTCTCATTTCATCAAGGATCAGTGCTGAGGTTCCTCATGCTCAGTCTGATGAGCTCATTAGCCCATCCGCCTTAAGCCTTCACTCTGAGTCTCAACACTCAAGTGAACAACCTTTAGAGGAAAGTTACCATCCCCAGCCTCTAGATCTCAATCAACCTATTCCTAAACTTGAATTCTATGATGATAAAGAGATGATATTTAGTGAGTAACATGGGTCTCTCTATTCCTTCCCTACTTAAAGAGAGATAAGTGCTCCTGCCTCTCCCTTGTCTAGCCCACATCATCCACCTAGCATTGAGGTGGATCTCCCTGAACTTATTCAGGAGATCCATATGGAAGAGGCTCTCACTTCTTCAAGTGATTATATCATTAAGACCTCAACTATGGCAACTCAGCCTATTGACACTTCACTTGAAGCTGTTAGTGAGCAGGGGAAATCTAGCAGCCAAGAACATGATAATGGTGGTGAGAGTGAGGACTTTGGTTCAATTCTCTAATCTCCTAATGATTGTTCTGATGAAGAAAGGAAAATAAGACTAAAGGTGCAAAAACTATCAAACAAATGCACCTATATCTCGTCTCTAAGGTTAGTCACTTGGAATCTCAGGTGACTACCTTACAAAATAGGGTCAATGATCAACAACTTGAGATATCTTATCTCATGGAACAACTAGTTGGAAGACCTTTAAGGAGAGCTCATCCAAGAACATAAGAACCTGTGGATGTGATTGACCTAACTCCTAGCTCACTTATGAAAGAGGGTGATACTACCACAAAAAGGGAGAAAGTCATAGCAATCACAAAACCTGAGAGTTCTTCACAGAGTATGGACATTGATGACTCACCATCCTCACTTGAAATTATCCATACATAGCAACTTCATCAAGTTCACATTGATGTGGACTCTCTAGACTCTCTCATTCCGAGTCTCTTTGAGAAAGGTATTCCAAGGGCTATGTCATCCCCACCCCAAGGATCTTCAAACTATATTATTGCATGCATACCCGATACTCGAGGTAAGAAATCACCACTACTATTCGATCTAGAGATAGAGAAATCAGCAAAGTATAATCTTGTTCTGTATCGATCACGTTACCGACCATCTCAAAATCCAAACCCTCCTTCAAATAACCGAAATCAAAACAAGAATAAACCTCGTTTCCAAGTTCGTTATAATTTCAACCCAAATCAAAATCGAAATGGACCACATATTCTAAATCAAGGTGGTAGAGGTAATTAGGAAAATCATGTAAGTATGCACAATGTTCATACGGGTAATGAGGATGATGATGATAATTAGGATAATAATGATGATGACCGTTACAATGATGGCTATGGTAACTAGGATGGTAATATGGATTATAATAATGGGTACGGGAGGGGTGACATAATTAGGGTTATGATCAACATGGGTGGAATGCACAACATGCTTTTAATCAACATAAAGGTCGAGGTAACAATCAGGTCAATAGCACAAGAAGACCAAATCAAGCATAGATTATGGTGTTGATAGCCATTTCAAGCTAGAAATCTCAAAGAATCCTAATCTTATTGTACCTCTAACTTGAAGAGGAAGAACTTTCGAGGTTCGGCCGCAATACCTCCCTATTTTACCACCATTTAGAGTATGTGCAACTAAAGAGCCATATGTGCATCCGGCTAATTTAAGGTCATTTGTAGCACTACTGGAGGTACTTAGTTAGAAGATCAACCAAAGACTATGATACTAAGGAAAGACTTGTAGAACTAGAAAGAAAAATGGAAAAGATGAGACAGTTAGGTGGAAATGAAATTGCTAGATTATGGATTCAACTTCAAGAAGACTCCTATCCACATAGACAACAACAGTGCTATTTCTATCACAGTGAATCTTGTGCAACACATAAGGAAAAAACACATCAATATCAAGTATCATTTGATTACAGATAACTTTGAGAAGGATTTAATCAAACTAGTAAAAGTTAACACAAATGAATAATATGCTAATCTATTCACCAAAGCGTTTGATGAACAGAGATTTAAGTATCTTGTATCAGCAATTGGGATGATTAACTTTGAGTAGCTTTTCTTTAAAACTTAATCATATTATTTTTAAAATCAGTGCGTCCTAAAGTTGTCTATATTTATCACCTCCACAAGATCTTGTTTACTCTGGAAGCAAACTTCTTTTAGAAGATATTCCTTAGATTTTTGAAAATTTTGATCTCTTTATTCTTCGGAAAATATGTATTTACCTGCGGAAAAAAATTTAAGTCTTTAAAACAAACAACTACTTAAGAAAATTTATCTTTGGAAGAAATTTCCCAAATATCTTCTGAAGCTTAAAATTTTCTAGGTACTTGTATGTTTTAAAGAACAGTTTTCTTCCGAAAGCAATTAAATCTCGAAAGCTTTACTAAAACTTCCAAGTTTTAATCTCTTCAGAAGCAAAAATTTCTAAACTTTTTGGAATTTCTTCCGAATCCATTTTGGCTTTGGAAGCTTTACATCAAAACTTTCGAAGTAAAATTACATTCGAAAGATTTTAGACTTACAAGAAAACTACTTTCTAGGCAAAAGCAAACTATTTTTTAAAGGCAACACAATCAGATTGCTCTGTTGAAATCTGAGAAAGATTATAGTTTCTCAGAGGTTTGTCGTTTTATTGCTTTGTTAAACTACTTCACCTCCCTAACCATTGATCATACTCTCTATGAGGATCATCTGCTTTAGTTCTGGAAGACCTGTCAAGAGGTCATCATGGATGGGGAAAATGTATTGTCTGCTACAGTACAGGGGAAGACAATCTTTATTACTCCAGCCATCATCAACAATTATCTTTAGTTGCATGATGAGGAAGGTGAATTGTACTTCCCAAAGGAAGCTCTTAACCATTCCTTTCAGTAGATGGGCTATGAGGGAGATTTCTTTGTAAAGACCTTCAGGAAAGGCAAGGTCTCATCCTAGTGGAAGTACCTGCTTCATGTGGTCATCCACAACTTGTCCAACAAGCATGGGGGGTGAGACTAGATTCCTGAGGATCTACCCTTCATAGTAAATAGAATGGTTTAAGGGGTCAAGTTCAGGTACTCTCTGTTTGTCTATATAAATCCTTAGAGTATTACATGTTTTCTAAATATGTTCAATATATTCTTAATTGTGAAATGGGCTCACAGTTGAGGAAAACGGGTAATATTCTTAAATTGGAACAGATAAAGCCCAACATCTTTAAAATCATGAAGAAGCCAATTGTTGGCTTCTCTGGGGTAGAACAGCCTTTGTCCCCAAAATGTTAGAGCTCATAGCTTAAGGTGACAACCTAGCAACACAAGCTAGTGTTGAACTCACACCTTCTATCTCTCAACCACCTAAACAACCTCAAATCACCCTCACCTACCAAAGAAGATCCAAACAAACCCCTACATTGACTATTCAGCTTGTGCAGGCCCCCATATCACTACCCATACAGGAGGAAGTAGACATTGGAGCTCCCACTTATCTTGAGTAGCAAACCACTCTCATTTCATCAAAGATCAATGTTGAGGTTCCTCATGCTCAACCTGATGAGCTCATTAGCCCATCCGACTTAAGCCTTCACTCTTAGTCTCAACACTCAAGTGAACGACCTTCAGGGGAAAGTTACCATCCCCAACCTCTAGATTTCAATCAACCTTTTTCTAAACTTGAATTATATGATGATGAAGACGTGATATCTAGTGAGTAACATGAGTCTCTCTATTCCTCCCCTACTCAAAGAGAGACGAGTGCTCCTGCCTCTCCCCTGTCTAACCCACATCATCCACCTAGCATTGAGGTGGATCTCCCTAAACTTATTTAGAAGATCCATATGGAAGAGGCTCTCACTTCTGCAAGTGATTATATCATTAAGACCTCAACTATGGCAACTCAGCCTATTGACACTTCACTTGAAGCTATTAGTGAGCAGGGGAAATCTAGCAGCCAAGAACATGATAATGGTGGTGAGAGTGAGGACTTTGGTTCAATTCTCTAATCTCCTAATGATTGTTCTGATGAAGAAAGGAAAATAAGACTAAAGGTGCAAAAACTATCAAACAAATGCACCTATATCTCGTCTCTAAGGTTAGTCACTTGGAATCTCAGGTGACTACCTTACAAAATAGGGTCAATGATCAATAACTTGAGATATCTTATCTCAGGGAACAACTAGTTGGGAGACCTTTAAGGAGAGCTCATCCAGGAACATAACAACCTGTGGATGTGATTGACCTAACTCCTAGCTCACTTATGAAAGACGATGATGCTACCAAAAAAAAGGAGAAAGTCATAGCAATCACAAAACCTGAGAGTTCTTCACAGAGTATGGACATTGATGACTCACCATCCTCACTTGAAATTATCCATACTTAGCAACTTCATCAATTTCACATTGATGTGGACGCTCTAGACTCTCTCATTCAGAGTATCTTTGAGAAAGGTATTCCAAGGGCTATGTTATCCCCACCCCAAGGATCTTCAAACTATATTATTGGGTGGAGGTATGATGCGGATAGAAGAGCCTTCACACTTCAAAGAGTTCAAGGGCAGCAAGAAGTCTTCAACTTTCAAACCTTGAACTACTATGAAGGTCTTGACGTGGTCAACATGCCATTTGCTAACCCAAGTCAATCTAGTCAAGCTAACATGCTGGCTTAAAAGATTCAAGATTATTGAAGAGTTCAGCTCAAGAAGAAGGCAAAGACAACCAGGTAATGTTATTGGTCAACTGGATGTTGAGGTAGACCGAGAGATTAGTTTCAAAGGGAAAACCTTGACTAAAGTCATAGTGATAGAGCCTGAGAGCCCTGTCACAACTACAACTACTTTAACAATCCATTCCCTTAGTGAAACACCTGCTGGTGAAGGTGTATCACAACCTCTCTCTAGCCAGAGCATTGAAGCTACTCTAAGCAATAAATGCCAAAGCTCTCTCCATCCTGAGTCATAAAGGTCTGTCGGTGACAAAGAAAAAAGGATACCAACTCTTAAGGAGATTGAGGAGGAGAGAGAGAGAGAGAAAGAGAAAGTTAAAGGGAGAAAGTTCCACTGCTGAATATTCAGGCATTAGGGCTGCCACTAGACCTAGAAATGAAGGTATGCAAAAACCCTATACAGAAATGAAAGTATGCAAAAATCCTATGCAGAAAGAATTATGGTGTCTGTGCAAAATGTCCTGTAACCGGAATCGGTCAAGCTTCCCGTTGTTTATATTTTCTCCTGTAGATTTAAAAACATAATAATTATATGTGCTTGTATGTTAAATTATTATCAAATAAAAATTAAACTTACTTAGTTTGAAGAATATTCTGCAAATAAAAAGAAAAAAAAAGAAACAGTGAATTTTCATCATAAAATTTTCAAGGAAAAAATCGAATATAGATTTTTGTTTTGAGAATCTTACTTCATTTAAGACAACACACAAGATCTTTAGTTCTCTTTCCAAAGTATAAATCCCTCTTCCAGTCCATTTTGAAAAGTGACCTCTGTCCAGCATTGTAACTGGGGTGTGCTGCAAGTATTTGAACAATTACAAGTTAAAAATAAGCAAGAGGTTGAAATATTAATTTTATAAATCAATAAAATTATAGAAATGGAACGATCTAAAATAGATTGAATGGTAGGGAAGTTAAAATCATATTTTAAGCTTAGAAACTTGATACGTTTTGTAATCGTTATTTCAAAATTTAAGCATCAAAATGCTTAAATTTTAAATATTTTTCATCAAGTAGTGACTTATGAATAAAAAAATATTTATTTTCATTTAGATTATTTTTAAACATTATAAAATATTATGTTCGATAGTTCGGTTTTATTTTGATATCTTGGAATTACAACGCAAATATTTTAATTACAAAATTAAGTAGTATAACTTGTAAGAATAGATATAATAAATAAATAAATAAAATTAAAATATACCTACTCATCAATAAATATATTTTACCTTGCTGGTAAACATTAAAACTTTTTCAAAGTCAAATTATTCTTACTATAATTGTACAGTTATATTATATTTCTTCTGTCATTAAAAAAAGTAGAAGGTTTTAGTTCTATTTTCTATCAAGTAATTTCATAAAACAATATAAGTAAACAAAAAATAGTAATTTTATCTTTAAGTCCCTAATTCACCTTTTTGAATTATTCATTAAAAAATACAAAGATGATTTTGATAATGTTTATATCAGTTCTTTTAAATATGTCTAAATTCAAAGATTAATATAGTATCAAAATTTTAATATCCTTTTTTATAAATCATTGAATTTTGTTTCTAAAACAATTTGTCATTTTGTGAAATAAATTGTTTATAATTAATGCATGATAATTTATTGTATAATTTTGGTTATAAATTGTCTTTAAATTAAATATTAATATGGAAACAATTTAAAATTTAAATTATATCAATTTTTAATATGAAAACTATTTTAATTTTTTTATAGTAACTATTGATTGTTTGTTTTTTAAAATAATTAATAAATGCATTCTTTAAAATAAAAATTATAGCTTAC